>WWET01002990.1:10621-36774 GCA_011038615.1 Limnodynastes dumerilii
CGCATGCGCAGTTGATGCAAAATCGATCCGACCCTAAATATACGCACGGAACTATCGTTAGTTCCGGATCTCTGAATCAGGCCCATAGTCTCACCCTTCTGACTTCTAAAATTAGCATTTATTTCTATAAAAACGCATATAAATACTTCAGTTTATTTTATTTGGGGTTGTTCTCAGTGTAATAGCTCACTATAATAATGCAAAATTTGAAAGATTGAGAAAATTGAGAATTTGACTAACCTTAATTGTTTCCATTTTAATGAAGCTCAGTAATTAACGTAGTTGGGGGGGGGGTCAATGTATACAGGTAACATTCAGAGTAAAAACTAGCTGGTGATCATGTGATTCTTATAATCACAGGCTTTGGAACAGTGGGGCAAGGCGGTAATTCACCCCGCAAAATGTGAGGGGGTCAGTCATAGAGACCAGTCATAGAGACTGCCTGTGCAGATTCCCTCCTCCCAGAAACACTGAAAGACCGCATTTCCGCAATCTACGTAACATACGTGGATAACGTAAAAAATGTACTACGCATGCGCAGTAGGAAAAAACGCTAAACACCGGACATATATGTTATACTTCCGGTAGTCGGCCCAATATGTAAAATACTATAATATTGTATTTATTATAAAAATGATATATAAAGGTGCTAATGTCTCAGGAGGGTTCATGAAATGATTTCTTGCCTTCACACCAACCTAAAAAATGTGCTGATCCCTCTGCTTATAGCATTGTTAACACCGGACCCTGCTGTCTCCTGAGTGCGGTGCGTGCTTGGGCAGACCACTCCCCTTATACATCCGGGCTTCTGTACAGCAGGCATGATATTATAATGCCCCGTGCTACCAATATGAAGGGAAATAGATGATGGGGACATGCGTAGAAGTTCAAAATAAAAATGGTGTTCTCATACAGCTTAGCATATAGCATACAGGCCCGTATTCAGAGTATATGTTATACGTCCGGTGTTTAACGATTTTTACTACTGTGCATGCATAGTCATTTTTTGAAGACAGCATTTATGCCATCTACGTAAGAAAAAGATACGTAGATTATGTTAAAAAATTACTACGCTTGCGCAGTAGTAAAAATCCCTAAACACCGGACGTATATGTTATATGTCCGGTACTCTGAATACAGGCCACAGTGCTATACGAACAAGCATAGGTATAGGTGCTTATTCCAAAAGCACTGTTCTGAACCAGATAATCATAGAGGTGCCACCACTGGATATGCACTATAGATCTAATCTGTAAGGCACAATTTCATATTTCAGTCTTTTTCATATGTTAAACAGTTTCCACTGCCAAAAATCCATTAATACGATTTCTCTATATGCTAAGCTACATGAGAACACAGAATAACTCATTACAATAAAGCCAAATTTTCATTTTGAAGTTCTACGTTTGTCCTAATCATCTATTTCCCTTCATATTGGTAATATATTATAATATCATTCCTGCGGAGACCGTGAGAAGTGCCTCCTCTGTCCCCTCCATCACTAGTCCCCTTTTTACCCCAGTCCTATCCTTGCAGCATACCACATCACCCCATACCCTTCTCCTTCCATTCCCAATGGGCCATGGTGATACCAGCAACCATTATCTCTGAGGTCAGCACAGGTCAGCAACTCATTCTTTATGTACCGCAGACCCTACATTCAAATTTTAAAATGAGGACAACATAGAGATCTGCATAGGGCATAAGGGCTGAAAAATGCCCTTATGATAAATTAAAAATTCCTCCTGCCATTTCCTTTTATTTAGGATCTGGATTTTTAATTGGTTCGGTCTCACACAGGCACACACACACAGAGATTGAGACAAAATCGATCGATGCAATCTTTGTTATTGAATAGATTGACACAGATGATAGGATTGACAAATGATTGTCGATTGTAAACTGAATTGAACACTTTCTGTCAGTGTTTCTATCTGTGTTATAAGCTGTCAGTATCTGTAACATAGAGTAACAGCCATAGGTCTGTCTCACCTTCCTTAGAGACTCTGGGTTGCCTGTCAATCTCTCCCAAACAGTCTGGCAACTTGTCAGATATCTTATACTGCTAAATAGAGGGTGTGTCCTCTCCTCACTTTATACTATCACTATTTATCAACCACCTCACTAACACCCAGCAACACAAGTCCCGTCTCCTTATCACCTAGCAACACCCCTGCACACCTGCATTAACAACCCCTCCAATCACTGGACAGGAAGGGGTGGAGCTTAGCCCAGACACCTCCCTGTGTCTAACACTTGGTGGTCTGAGACAAAATGCCAATATAAATATACAGTGTGTTCATACATACATACATACATACATATACATACAGTGTACATACACACACATATACATACATGTACAGGAGCTGTCATAACTTTTCAAAAACTACCTGGCAACATTTAAGAACATAGCTATAACAAATCAATAACATTAAATATTTTTAACAGTAAGTGCTTTCTGGGCCCTGGATGGTTACATCCCACCACACCTCCCACCTAGCATACATGCCATATGCTTCCTGTCTACCACCTCCACTGGTGGTAGACAGGAGGATCTAGATCCATACAGGAAGTGCGGCTTATGTGGTCACATTCTGCTCTGACTGTGGCCCAATGTCCTGATAAAGAGATAAAGCCATCTTGATCATGATGGTGGGGAGGTTATGAAGATTGTTAGATGGCAGCTGAGAGAAATAGATAAATAATTTCTATTTAAAACAGAAATTATAAAAAGCTTATTTAATTACAATTGAACTATCTGCATAGATCATAGTTTTTACTGTAAATGAAAGTTGTCTTTTCATGGGTTAAGTTGCTTCAAGAAAAAGCATCAGTAAAAGTAATGAAATCTGTTGAACTGTAGTTTGGTTGCTAAGCAACTTTTATAGTGATAAATCATAACGTTGAGCCAGCTTGGACCATATAATCCATAACTGGACAAGGCTCTTGCATTACCAGGCAATATTTATCTACCTCATTAAATGTCATCTATACATGCTGACATAATCAAGGCCACAATTGTTGCTTTTTAGTTTTGTCTGCATGGCCACTGGCTTAGAAAAAGTTACCTCTATTCGAGCAATGTCTCTCCTCTCTTTCCATGCAAAATTTATATTTATTCATAGGGTTTCTTGATCTGGCTATTTATTTTATTGTCATTTTAAAAGTCTCCAGTGTGGCATATTTGTTTTAGCAGTACATAGTGAGTAATACACAGTAAATTGTTGCTGGAGAAAATCTTTAAGAAATGTTATATGCATCCAGTGTGAGACCGCCAGTATATTAACTATGTTCCTTTATTTAATAGCATACCTTATGCTCCTCTCAGAAGTTGTATTGGCTGCTGTGGTAATAGTTACAGACTTAATTAACAAATGCTACATTAAAGCTTAATAGTTGTCTTCAACCTTAATAGATGCAATTTTCTATGAAGGGTGCAGCACAGCAAGATAACACTTATACCACCAGATGCAGAATCCCATTTTCTGACTCATAAAAATGATAAATCTAAAATTAATTGTAAAATTCTACAAGTTATGCAAGAATTATTCAACTGTAGTGTTTAACTTTAGTATAAATGTTTCTCATGGCGTGTATAAACAATATTGAAGAACATTTTGCATGGACAAGACTTTTCAGTTGGTCTTGGTCACCTAGGCGACAATAACACATTTGGAAATTATTTGACAGTGGTTAAAAAAAAGTATACTAACACAAAAAGAATATTTCTTACTTTCTTACCTGTCTGCACTTTAGCAGGTTCACTGTCGGTGCTTGGAACACTGCAGGAACATACTGCACCCTTTTTAATTCATTACATTATTCTGCAGATGAATTGCATTTTTAAAAATTGCAAGCTAACAAAAAGAGGAAATGGAAGGTTTCCTTACTAAACAAATTACTAAGTACCATAATCCCAGGCTACATCAAAATAATACAAATAAAACAAGAGTGAGTAAGAGTAATGTCAAGTATTCAATGAACCATTTCAGCTCATTACTGGAGCTGTGCAATTTGTGGCACCACACAAAATGTGATTATGACCATGATGATGAGAGACTATTATGACAATGATCAGTTAAACGTAATGTTGTGCATTTTTAACTCACAAAAATAATTACAGCAGTACCTTCTATAAGCTAGTAATGGCCTATAAGTGGCATTCTATATTGCATGGTAGCGGTTCTGTATTGGATGGTTGATTTCTATTCTAAAAGCAAATAGTGAACCATGATAAGGTATCATCTCATTACATACTTCATGATCACCTTTCACTCTGTGGATTACTATACACAATGCTCATTTGTCACTTATTAATCTACTCATTTGCTCATCGCCCTGTCGTATGGAGTTGGGCACGTTCGGAAATCAACTCCGATGAGATCCGATGCAAAACATTCGCACACATAGATCACTAAAAAAAACTTGCGGCATGCGTATTTTTGCGAATCTTATTAAGTCTGAAAATGGTCCTATGTGAGCAAGATTCTGATAAAACAAATACACCCTGCAATTCAGGATTACAAACGCTGTGGCCTTTCTGTACTTGTAAGTATCTTTACTTAAGCCATATGATGTGCTCTGCAGACTTGCATTGCTGCTGTGACTCGGAAGAGAAAAGCTTCCAAAATTACAAGCAGAAATTCAGTTCTTCAGAAGAAAACAAGTATTTTCCATGCTCCATTACATGATGTACTAGACCAATTTCAGGGTACTTATCGCTGAAATCCAATTAATTCTCCATTCCCTGTAAAGGTTGTTGTTTGCTTAATGCTGTATTGTGAACTTACAGCCATAATAGTGTATGCTTACCTTCCACCCGTTCCTTGGGAATTGCTGATACCAGGGATCAATGCAAAGCTAATTTGGAATGTTTTTGACCTCATTACATTTCTGTTTTCCTGCTTACAGTGTGCTCATTAACACAGAGGCTTAATCCTCAAATATGCTAATATTGCAGACAGATACAGAATCCAGAGTTATTTGAAACTGACATTAAATACAAAAGCCATTGTTAGCCTATGGCCTCTTTATCAACTGATTTTCGAAGTCTTCCAATTACATATGAAAGTGTAGGAGCGTCTAAATTACACTTATTTAGCAAAACTGTTTTCTTTAAGATGAGCAATCCATATTATGACATCACTTTGCCACATGTAGCCTGATAACATACGCTGTCCATATGTAAGGCACAAATAGTGACTTCTATCTATACTCATATAGGAGACAAGGGATTGCACAGCAACAGGGGAGTAGTGAGGGTGATGCTGGTGGAGCCACTTAAGAGCTAATAAAACATCTATTCGCTTCTAGAATTACATCGGCTGTATTCCTGTGACCTACAGATTAGGTGATATCTAATCCATTCCCCGGCTAACATGAAGGGAACCCAGTGTCCTGTAAACTGTGGTTCAGGGGGACAACAGCCAGACAAGGGGTATGCAACAGCCATATCAGTGGATACTCGGAAGGAAGCGGTTATAGGCGCCAATGGCAAGTCTAGTGGTGGCAGCAAAAAAACCCTCCTACAGAGCAGTGGGAGGAGCCAGTGACAGTCGGTTACTGGCTGTAAGAAGGTAGCTCAATACCTCCGGTGTAGGAGCTATAACAGGATAAGTCATATCCTGTAGAAGTGTAGCAGGACAAAGGTAAATAGCCTGTTACAGACAACAGAGGGATGGTGGCAGTAGAGGGACAGTTACAGGCAGCTTTTCATGTCCCAGTTACTCAGGAGAGGAGTACCTGCAGCAAAGGGGAATACGCAGGATGGCGAAATACAGCGCAATGTCCAAGGCGGATCTGGAAATTTTTTCCCAAAATGTGAAGTGTTTTCCAAAGATATCACAGCTGGACCCTCGCAAAGTCCAGCATCAGATTACAACAGTGGTGCCCTCCAACATCAGGTACAAGCAGCTCAGTCTCCATCACCTGTATTCCATGGTGAGCCTGACACTGTGGTACAGTTGACATACCTGGGGGGAAGGTGCATCCAAGGGATTCAATGGAGGGCACATCAGATGCCAGTTCCCCGAGAACAAGTAGCAACTCCTGTGCCCCGGCTAGGATCTTTACATTTTGCTAAGTTTTGGGGCAATGGTGGAGATATTGATGGACATTTTCAAGTTTTTGGATGGACTTGCAAGCTCTATGATTTACCCAGGAGGGAATGGGTTAAGTACCTGGGGCTTACACTGCAAGGAATTTCAGTGGAAGCCTATGACGGAGTGGCCCCAGAAGACTGTGCAGACTATGACATTTGTAAGAGGGCCCTCCTTAAATGTGATGATATTACCCCATAAACGGACCGACAGAAGTTCCAGGAGCTGGCAAAAAGAAACACCATCACCCACATAATGAAAAGGGGGACAGGGAGGGAGATGTGTAAATGTAAGACTATGTGTATGGAGTGGGTGCAGGGAGGGGGCAGTGTATTGGAGAAGGGACACAAGTATGTCATTAGGGGGGAGAGACCAAAAGGCAGATGTTTAATAAAGGAAGGGAAATATGTAGCCAAATGCCATGCCTATATGCTGTTATGGATGACAAACTATAGTAGTGTTTAAATTAGTGTAAACCTTGTAAAAGAAAAGGAAATTGGATTACAAAATGGCTGTAGGGTAGACAAAGATTAAGAAGGAGGTTGGGAAATGTGATAAGCTTGACTGAAAAGGTGAGTTTTAAGAGAGTGCTTGAAAGTCCAGAGACTAAAACATAGTCTTAATGGACAAGAAACGTTTATCCAGTGAGTGGGTGCAGCCCGGGAGAAGTTCTGTAACCGGGATTCAGAGAATTTGTTAGGTGTAGAAGTGACTTGATCCTGGACCGTATACAGACTTAGGCCTGTATTCAGACCTCCGTCTTCTGTGCAGTCTGTAAGACCGCGTGTACGCAATCTACGTAGTGAAACTCTACGTAAATAGCGTACAATAATTACTGCGCATTCCCAGTAACTTCAATCGGTTAGTTACGGACGGACGGGCACAGAAGACGGAGGTCTGAATATGGGCCTTACTAACATTCGCAAACAAATGCATGCCGTGTGCGTAATTTGGTGTTGCTAGCGATCTGTGCATGTGTGTGGCAGATGTTATGCATCGGATTTCACTATGTACGGAGTTTATTTTCGCACGTTTGTCCGTATGACAGGGCGTAACAATACGCACGTAAAAATTAAGGTAAGACTATGGGACGCGGGTGCCATTGGGGAGTGTCCTGGAAGTACACATGCCAGATAAGTGTGAACTTCTTATATTCCGTGCGTTATTCATACAGTCCCCTGTGAGAATCTAAGAGAGAAAGAGCTGGGACATATCTTGAGACAAAGTAAAGATATTTATGAGGGTGACGTCTTGCTGGTAGATTTGTAGGTTAGTAAAAGTATGTTGTAGCTGATTCAATAAAATACAGATAACCAATGTAGAGACTGAGGGCCGTGTTCAGAGCTCCCTTTTCGAGGGGTCTTGCATGCGTATTTTTATGAACTGTCCATGCAGTTCACTGCGAGTTGCGTGCGTATTTTTAGGTACCTTTTAACTGCGCATGCGTAGTAACTTTTTGTACGTAGTTTACGTTGACTATACACGCATAAGTGCCTCACGGACGGACTTGGGAATCGCACTTGGGTAAATACATCCAGATATGCGACGCAAAAATACGCACGTAAATTTTTTTATAAAAATAGGCAGGGAAGGCATTTAAATGAAGCTATGTGGGCGCACCTAACATGAATCGCACGTACGGAGGATACATACGCACGCAACTGCTCACGGAAAGTTTCAAGTGGTCTATGGAGGCAGAAGTCACCGACAGCACGGCTGAGAGAGGCGAGTGTCATGGGTGTGAGGGGGTGTGGCCTGCACCGGCCGTGCATATAATTGTCTACCTTCATTGAAACGGTTCTCTGAATACGACCCCTTAATTTGTGCTGGTCCTCAGGAGCACATGCTTGTGTCTAATTTGAACTTTACAAATAGTCGTCTCGACTCCTTCCATTAGCTTCAGTAAATGCTTTTCAAAAGCATGAATGCTGCAGATCTTGGGAAAACCAAAGCGTTTTGTGTGGAAAATGGGAATAAATTATATTTATTTCTCATTATCATGTAATATCATAAACTACTGGCTGATCATATCAGATTTTGTTAGAAAGGAGAAAGATGCATCTCCTTTGATCTTTTCTACAAAGTCATTAAAATGAATTAGACTATAGTTAGACTTCATACAGTAAGTCATGCAGAAGATTTATAGTAGACCTAAAGTAATTTATTTAGACGGGTAATCAGCTCTCGCAACATCTTTTCCTTGATTAATACTTGCAGTGACGATTGGATGCTTGATTTAAGCAAATCATTGATGGGTAATAAATCTAACATGAATTGTATCACTAATACTGTATCGCAATTGCTGACATTCACTATTTTGCTCATTGGCTGGGAGAATCTGTGCATTGATGCTTATGACTTATTCAGTGTAGGTTTAACAACATACTGTAAAGAATGGAAAACCTTGCTGAATAGACAGCCTTCAAGTACATCATTATTTTGTTAAGAGCATAATAGTCTACCTACCAGTTAAAAGAAGAAAGAAATAGAAACATAAACACAATTTAAACCATTGTTACCTTGCCATATTTCCCATTTGACACTAACTGCACTGCGCCATGACCTTCTCAGAGGCCATCTGTACTTCTAGTCCCACAAGTTCCATAGATGTGCTCCATTAAGAACGCCCTATCTACAACGGAAGCATACATGGTGTAGGGGTGTTATGTTGTGCCTTGGTGAGACCAGATTCTTAAATGCACGATACGTGTTACAATTCAAAGCAATCTAACATCACCACAGAAATGGGCTGGAGTCTGCAGATGACAACTCCAAGAGTCACACAAGACCCTAGGGCCGCCTGCGAGCAATAATTGTTTTAAAAAAAAATGCCTCAAGTACCGTGAACAGCAAGATGCTATTCATTAAGAATACATGAACATCATTAGCAAGACATGTACTGTGTGTTCTTACCCAGTCATTTCATTAAAATGAATGACCAATGAATGAGCTCCAAACATAAATCTCAGTAGTTACTCATAGTCTGCATATATCTATATCTCTCCCTGCAGAAACAATCATACTGTGAAGTGAGGATGCACAGAGGTAATGAGCTAGTAGTGTGTTTGCATTGTAACTAGACACTTCCTGTGGCTGCCTTTGTCCTCCCTGCCCTGATCTGCTTGCTGCACAGTGTACCCAGCTGCTGGATGAGCTGATACATGCTACTAAAGCAGACGCCACCTTTCCATTTATTGCCTGGATAGCCAACCCAAGCAGTGCACATAGCTGCCAGTCCTGTAGTGGAGCCTTGCATGGAGTTATACGGAAAGGTAGGTTATCTTGCTCTATCTATTGCTTTCTAGTAGTCATGCCTTTCAACAGGCATGTTGCATTAAGTAGGTCTTACAGTACATCTGATGGCGTTCATGGTGGAAGACCACTTACAAGAAGTAACCCGTTTTTTGCATAGCAATAACATCCTAAAGACTACGTTTCACTTTCCCAGTCTACGTTAAGACTATTGTGGAAAGGCTGCCAGATGGAATCAATGCACCGCTGCATTGTGGGAGTTGTAGTTTTCCCGAGGCGTAGGTCCTGTCCGTATGCACGGGTGTCTAGGGTAGTGTAGGACTACAAGTACCAGAGGAGGCGCGGCAGGCGGGCAGGCAGTACATGAAAGCAGGGGACAGCTCCGGTGCTGATCTGGAAGCCGGTCAGGAAGCAGCGAGCGTGGTGTGTGGAGGGCTCTGCACATTTCTCCAGCTGTGTTAAAGCCTCCAGCAATACAAAGGGCGAGTCACAGACACTATGAGACACGAAGCTCCGGTGCAGGTTAGTAAGACAAAGCAAATGCAACAATACACCAAGCAAATCCTTATTATTGTGCACCGTGTGCTGGTGTGTGGGGCTGTGGGTAAGGATTCGTGTATTATCACTTGTATATATTAATATGAGTGGTATGGATTTACGTTTTGCTATTTGCACAATGTTATTCTATGTAAATCATGTACAGTAATACCTGTGGGGTATAAATATTATAAGAATTGCCATTTTATTTATTAGTTATATCCAAAACACTTTCAATATACAGGAGAGCAAGTCTCATCTATCAAGGCAGCTCTGTTGTAAGACATGGACTGCATATTGCACTGAAAATTAATGTACCGTCTAAATACAATAATGACTTATGGCTGTGCTATACGTTATATATGTAATGTATACTTGTTAGCTTTAAAAATATATATTTTATTAATATACAGATTGTATGGTATATGTTTTTGTTACATATGTAATCCCTTTTGTAGCCCACTAGAGGTATAGCAAATATTTTTGCATACTGACATCTAATATAGCATAAATCTATTTACATACTGTTCCTGCAAATTTTGGGACATATTTCCACTCTTTAAAAAAAAAAAAAAAAAAACAACAAAAATATAACAACATTAAACTGTACATGATAAAGAAGGGGGCAGTTTCACATAAATAGATGGGAACTGTCTAGATGCTGGAGATTAACTGATATAAGTGCTTATCTTATATTTTCACATGGTTTGAACGTGAAATAGTATTCTTCACAATCATTCCGGGAATACAGGGAATTTTACATACTC
Organism: Limnodynastes dumerilii; assembly: GCA_011038615.1. Classification (NCBI taxonomy): domain Eukaryota; kingdom Metazoa; phylum Chordata; class Amphibia; order Anura; family Limnodynastidae; genus Limnodynastes; species Limnodynastes dumerilii. The sequence continues at coordinate 21,279 of WWET01002990.1, forward strand.
TATCAGATATCATATCATGTCCTAAAGAATATATATAATAGTATCTTACACATGGTATGGAATATCTGACATTCTTAATGTATAATTGGCAGACATGTTCCATCATGATTTTCATGGAAATTTTTCCATGAGCATCGGAAATGGAATGATTAATATAATGGAATAATTCCTATAGCGTAATAAATCAAACTACTTCTGTAAACCAATCATAACAAAACAATCATTTTTATGTAATACATCATATAAAAATAACTTTATTAAATATATATTATTATTCTGTTGCCGATTATATTATTGATGATATCATTATAACTGTTGTATAGTTGTCTCTCAGTGTTTCATAGTACTTCCCACATATAGTTCAGCAAGTAACCCTCTATGTGTCACCTATGGTCGTTTACTAATTGATCAAGTCATTAGCAGCAGGTCACATATCTCTGATCTCTGAATTGTACCCAACAGTGTAAGCACTGCATATATCACTATTTAATCAGACAATCTTTATATACATTTTTGTATTCATTCATTCTAAATATTGATTAGAAAATATTCTGTTATAAATCCCAGTTGTTGTAAATCCCAGTTGTTGTGAACCCAGTTGGTCACTTTCATGGTAACTCACTTTCTAATAATTAATTCTAGTATTGCTTCTGCCTTTTTCTGTTTCTGTACCTTCCACTGCCAAAGCCATGGAACCCTATGGGAGGCTGTGTTATTAAACCAAGATGTGTTGTGTTATAACTGGCGAGATACAGCTGTGTGCTGCAGAGCATGTTTAATTTCATGGTTAGCATAACCTTCTTCTTTGTACTTTGCTTACCCCATGATCCATGCTGCATAAATTCCAACAAAATGCTTACAAAAAGGTCACTTCATATAAATCTGCACAAAACCTAAAATTGAAGGTTTTTTTTTTTAAAGTAAAGATTCATATTTGACATAAATTTGTTTGGTTTGTTGTTGAGTGAACAGTTGTGTTTATCCAGACAATCCTTTGTCAGGTGCTTCAATATTTCCTTCAAGATTGCACATAATAGTCCAGATCCAGAGTTAATGACATAAGCGTATTTACGTTAACCGCTTGCGTAACTTCAACTCTTTGTATGTACTGCGCACGTGTGCGGCAGATGTTAGGCATGGTAACTCATCGTACGCGCCTTCCTTTTAAATAAGTACGAAGGGGCCGGTCATCCTTACGAGGGCTGGAAAAACGCTTTATAGACGGAGGGAGGCATTTCAATTAGACAGTATGGGCCGTTACGTTTGACAATCCATTACGTACGAGCGTACTTATGCATGGAAAAGTTAATGTTTGGTTTGGTAATCGGAAATCTAGAAAATTATGTGCGACCAAGGGGAGTGCCCGGGGGAGTGCATAGTACTTAGTAAATACGCGATGACATCGTACTTAAGCTGCACTTAAGTCTGGATTTGGCCCATTGGGCCTGATCCAGAACAACGCTTCGAAGCGAATTTACGCATGGCGGAGACGTAAATTCGCTGTTTAGAACGCACTGTGCATGCGCACCATAGAAAATACGCACATTCACGTAGCGTAATTGTGAACGTATGGGCCATTCACGTATGTGTCACGTAAATACTTACGTGTGGGCGTGCCAACAGTACAGCGGTGACATGATATGGGGAGAATCAGTACAGCGGTGACATGATATGGGGAGAATCAGTACAGCGGTGACATGATATGGGGAGAATCAGTACAGCGGTGACATGATATGGGGAGAATCAGTACAGCGGTGACATGATATGGGGAGAATCAGTACAGCGGTGACATGATATGGGGAGAATCAGTACAGCGGTGACATGATATGGGGAGAATCAGTACAGCGGTGACATGATATGGGGAGAATCAGTACAGCGGTGACATGATATGGGGAGAATCAGTACAGCGGTGACATGATATGGGGAGAATCAGTACAGCGGTGACATGATATGGGGAGAATCAGTACAGCGGTGACATGATATGGGGAGAATCAGTACAGCGGTGACATGATATGGGGAGAATCAGTACAGCGGTGACATGATATGGGGAGAATCAGTACAGCGGTGACATGATATGGGGAGAATCAGTACAGCGGTGACATGATATGGGGAGAATCAGTACAGCGGTGACATGATATGGGGAGAATCAGTACAGCGGTGACATGATATGGGGAGAATCAGTACAGCGGTGACATGATATGGGGAGAATCAGTACAGCGGTGACATGATATGGGGAGAATCAGTACAGCGGTGACATGATATGGGGAGAATCAGTACAGCGGTGACATGATATGGGGAGAATCAGTACAGCGGTGACATGATATGGGGAGAATCAGTACAGCGGTGACATGATATGGGGAGAATCAGTACAGCGGTGACATGATATGGGGAGAATCAGTACAGCGGTGACATGATATGGGGAGAATCAGTACAGCGGTGACATGATATGGGGAGAATCAGTACAGCGGTGACATGATATGGGGAGAATCAGTACAGCGGTGACATGATATGGGGAGAATCAGTACAGCGGTGACATGATATGGGGAGAATCAGTACAGCGGTGACATGATATGGGGAGAATCAGTACAGCGGTGACATGATATGGGGAGAATCAGTACAGCGGTGACATGATATGGGGAGAATCAGTACAGCGGTGACATGATATGGGGAGAATCAGTACAGCGGTGACATGATATGGGGAGAATCAGTACAGCGGTGACATGATATGGGGAGAATCAGTACAGCGGTGACATGATATGGGGAGAATCAGTACAGCGGTGACATGATATGGGGAGAATCAGTACAGCGGTGACATGATATGGGGAGAATCAGTACAGCGGTGACATGATATGGGGAGAATCAGTACAGCGGTGACATGATATGGGGAGAATCAGTACAGCGGTGACATGATATGGGGAGAATCAGTACAGCGGTGACATGATATGGGGAGAATCAGTACAGCGGTGACATGATATGGGGAGAATCAGTACAGCGGTGACATGATATGGGGAGAATCAGTACAGCGGTGACATGATATGGGGAGAATCAGTACAGCGGTGACATGATATGGGGAGAATCAGTACAGCGGTGACATGATATGGGGAGAATCAGTACAGCGGTGACATGATATGGGGAGAATCAGTACAGCGGTGACATGATATGGGGAGAATCAGTACAGCGGTGACATGATATGGGGAGAATCAGTACAGCGGTGACATGATATGGGGAGAATCAGTACAGCGGTGACATGATATGGGGAGAATCAGTACAGCGGTGACATGATATGGGGAGAATCAGTACAGCGGTGACATGATATGGGGAGAATCAGTACAGCGGTGACATGATATGGGGAGAATCAGTACAGCGGTGACATGATATGGGGAGAATCAGTACAGCGGTGACATGATATGGGGAGAATCAGTACAGCGGTGACATGATATGGGGAGAATCAGTACAGCGGTGACATGATATGGGGAGAATCAGTACAGCGGTGACATGATATGGGGAGAATCAGTACAGCGGTGACATGATATGGGGAGAATCAGTACAGCGGTGACATGATATGGGGAGAATCAGTACAGCGGTGACATGATATGGGGAGAATCAGTACAGCGGTGACATGATATGGGGAGAATCAGTACAGCGGTGACATGATATGGGGAGAATCAGTACAGCGGTGACATGATATGGGGAGAATCAGTACAGCGGTGACATGATATGGGGAGAATCAGTACAGCGGTGACATGATATGGGGAGAATCAGTACAGCGGTGACATGATATGGGGAGAATCAGTACAGCGGTGACATGATATGGGGAGAATCAGTACAGCGGTGACATGATATGGGGAGAATCAGTACAGCGGTGACATGATATGGGGAGAATCAGTACAGCGGTGACATGATATGGGGAGAATCAGTACAGCGGTGACATGATATGGGGAGAATCAGTACAGCGGTGACATGATATGGGGAGAATCAGTACAGCGGTGACATGATATGGGGAGAATCAGTACAGCGGTGACATGATATGGGGAGAATCAGTACAGCGGTGACATGATATGGGGAGAATCAGTACAGCGGTGACATGATATGGGGAGAATCAGTACAGCGGTGACATGATATGGGGAGAATCAGTACAGCGGTGACATGATATGGGGAGAATCAGTACAGCGGTGACATGATATGGGGAGAATCAGTACAGCGGTGACATGATATGGGGAGAATCAGTACAGCGGTGACATGATATGGGGAGAATCAGTACAGCGGTGACATGATATGGGGAGAATCAGTACAGCGGTGACATGATATGGGGAGAATCAGTACAGCGGTGACATGATATGGGGAGAATCAGTACAGCGGTGACATGATATGGGGAGAATCAGTACAGCGGTGACATGATATGGGGAGAATCAGTACAGCGGTGACATGATATGGGGAGAATCAGTACAGCGGTGACATGATATGGGGAGAATCAGTACAGCGGTGACATGATATGGGGAGAATCAGTACAGCGGTGACATGATATGGGGAGAATCAGTACAGCGGTGACATGATATGGGGAGAATCAGTACAGCGGTGACATGATATGGGGAGAATCAGTACAGCGGTGACATGATATGGGGAGAATCAGTACAGCGGTGACATGATATGGGGAGAATCAGTACAGCGGTGACATGATATGGGGAGAATCAGTACAGCGGTGACATGATATGGGGAGAATCAGTACAGCGGTGACATGATATGGGGAGAATCAGTACAGCGGTGACATGATATGGGGAGAATCAGTACAGCGGTGACATGATATGGGGAGAATCAGTACAGCGGTGACATGATATGGGGAGAATCAGTACAGCGGTGACATGATATGGGGAGAATCAGTACAGCGGTGACATGATATGGGGAGAATCAGTACAGCGGTGACATGATATGGGGAGAATCAGTACAGCGGTGACATGATATGGGGAGAATCAGTACAGCGGTGACATGATATGGGGAGAATCAGTACAGCGGTGACATGATATGGGGAGAATCAGTACAGCGGTGACATGATATGGGGAGAATCAGTACAGCGGTGACATGATATGGGGAGAATCAGTACAGCGGTGACATGATATGGGGAGAATCAGTACAGCGGTGACATGATATGGGGAGAATCAGTACAGCGGTGACATGATATGGGGAGAATCAGTACAGCGGTGACATGATATGGGGAGAATCAGTACAGCGGTGACATGATATGGGGAGAATCAGTACAGCGGTGACATGATATGGGGAGAATCAGTACAGCGGTGACATGATATGGGGAGAATCAGTACAGCGGTGACATGATATGGGGAGAATCAGTACAGCGGTGACATGATATGGGGAGAATCAGTACAGCGGTGACATGATATGGGGAGAATCAGTACAGCGGTGACATGATATGGGGAGAATCAGTACAGCGGTGACATGATATGGGGAGAATCAGTACAGCGGTGACATGATATGGGGAGAATCAGTACAGCGGTGACATGATATGGGGAGAATCAGTACAGCGGTGACATGATATGGGGAGAATCAGTACAGCGGTGACATGATATGGGGAGAATCAGTACAGCGGTGACATGATATGGGGAGAATCAGTACAGCGGTGACATGATATGGGGAGAATCAGTACAGCGGTGACATGATATGGGGAGAATCAGTACAGCGGTGACATGATATGGGGAGAATCAGTACAGCGGTGACATGATATGGGGAGAATCAGTACAGCGGTGACATGATATGGGGAGAATCAGTACAGCGGTGACATGATATGGGGAGAATCAGTACAGCGGTGACATGATATGGGGAGAATCAGTACAGCGGTGACATGATATGGGGAGAATCAGTACAGCGGTGACATGATATGGGGAGAATCAGTACAGCGGTGACATGATATGGGGAGAATCAGTACAGCGGTGACATGATATGGGGAGAATCAGTACAGCGGTGACATGATATGGGGAGAATCAGTACAGCGGTGACATGATATGGGGAGAATCAGTACAGCGGTGACATGATATGGGGAGAATCAGTACAGCGGTGACATGATATGGGGAGAATCAGTACAGCGGTGACATGATATGGGGAGAATCAGTACAGCGGTGACATGATATGGGGAGAATCAGTACAGCGGTGACATGATATGGGGAGAATCAGTACAGCGGTGACATGATATGGGGAGAATCAGTACAGCGGTGACATGATATGGGGAGAATCAGTACAGCGGTGACATGATATGGGGAGAATCAGTACAGCGGTGACATGATATGGGGAGAATCAGTACAGCGGTGACATGATATGGGGAGAATCAGTACAGCGGTGACATGATATGGGGAGAATCAGTACAGCGGTGACATGATATGGGGAGAATCAGTACAGCGGTGACATGATATGGGGAGAATCAGTACAGCGGTGACATGATATGGGGAGAATCAGTACAGCGGTGACATGATATGGGGAGAATCAGTACAGCGGTGACATGATATGGGGAGAATCAGTACAGCGGTGACATGATATGGGGAGAATCAGTACAGCGGTGACATGATATGGGGAGAATCAGTACAGCGGTGACATGATATGGGGAGAATCAGTACAGCGGTGACATGATATGGGGAGAATCAGTACAGCGGTGACATGATATGGGGAGAATCAGTACAGCGGTGACATGATATGGGGAGAATCAGTACAGCGGTGACATGATATGGGGAGAATCAGTACAGCGGTGACATGATATGGGGAGAATCAGTACAGCGGTGACATGATATGGGGAGAATCAGTACAGCGGTGACATGATATGGGGAGAATCAGTACAGCGGTGACATGATATGGGGAGAATCAGTACAGCGGTGACATGATATGGGGAGAATCAGTACAGCGGTGACATGATATGGGGAGAATCAGTACAGCGGTGACATGATATGGGGAGAATCAGTACAGCGGTGACATGATATGGGGAGAATCAGTACAGCGGTGACATGATATGGGGAGAATCAGTACAGCGGTGACATGATATGGGGAGAATCAGTACAGCGGTGACATGATATGGGGAGAATCAGTACAGCGGTGACATGATATGGGGAGAATCAGTACAGCGGTGACATGATATGGGGAGAATCAGTACAGTGGTGGCTTGATATGGGGAGAATCAGTACAGCGGTGACATGATATGGGAAGAATCAGTACAGCGGTGATATATGGGGAGAATCAGTACAGCGGTGACATGATATGGGGAGAATCAGTACAGCGGTGACATGATATGGGGAGAATCAGTACAGCGGTGACATGATATGGGGAGAATCAGTACAGCGGTGTGATATGGGGAGAATCAGTACAGCGGTGATATATGGGGAGAATCAGTACAGCGGTGACATGATATGGGGGGAATCAGTATAGTGGTGACATGATATGGGGAGAATCAGTACAGCGGTATGATATGGGGAGAATCAGTACAGCGGTGATATATGGGGAGAATCAGTACAGCGGTGACATGATATGGGGGGAATCAGTATAGTGGTGACATGATATGGGGAGAATCAGTACAGCGGTGATATATGGGGAGAATCAGTACAGTGGTGGCTTGATGTGGGATTCAATCAGTTACTGCATCAGATTAACAACAACTCCTTTCCAATGGATCTCATGAAATGAAGCTTTAAGATATAAAGACATTGATGAGGACCTTTCTTCACAGAGTTAACTGCCTGACATATGATAGAAAAACATGTCCCTGGAAAACCGTATTCATGCTTTTTAAGCAACTGCATATTGTTTTGTTATGAGGCATTAACAAAGCTAATGTTCTGTTTGCTATTTGGGGAAGGATGAACATAGAGCAGTAGCTGAGCAAAAGAAACGAAGAAAGTAACATTTTAATCACTTAAATTAAATTTGCGTACAGGCACCTGGTATTCCCATCCAGGAACCTTCTGTCTGAAAGCAGAGGAAACATAGGCAGCTGTTCATATTTTTGAGAATGATATTTTTTGTAACAAAAACTCAGTCCCATGAAAGGTAAGCTGGATAAGTATTTATTTAGATATTCTTTAACTATCCTGTGGGGACATGCTTGCAGAAATGGGATTTTCCTGTAACACTGGCCAATTTGATTATTTGGCTGAAACTTAAATTCTAAATATGGTTACCCTTTCCTCTGGGGCAGAAATCACTTTTGTAAATTCCTTTGTACCAGCCAGTACAAGGACCAATAGACTTTAAACTTTATTAAGTGCACTCTTTCATTTGGTTGTACTGTGTAGGTAGGTTGTGGTCTTTCCATCAACTTTCCTTACAGCTTTGGTGTATACTTTGGTGCATACTTATATGGTGCACCTTTTCTCTTTCTCGCCATATTAATGGGTTCATTGTGCCATGCCATATTGTTTTGTAATACACATGTACCATCAACTAATGTATAACATCAATACATGGCAAACCATGTCAATTCACAAAGGGGAAAGTCACCCAATATGGTGGTAGTTGTAAATTGAAGATTGCCAGTGCAGCATAAACCAAAGTCATCACTGTCTCAACATATTTCTCCCTAAAAACAGATCAGATAGATCAAAATAATTTATACTCCATTTAGTCAGCCACATTAAGATTATGGATGCTGCCCATATGGGATATAATACAACTGTGCATAGCAAATTCATTCTTACTTCTTATCTTGCTTGTCATGTAAACTACAGACCTCAGTTATACCAAAATAATAACAATTATTTTTTTTTTTTTGATAAACAAAAATAATTAATGGGGAGAGGGAGGGTCAGGGCTTACCTCCAGGATTCAACTTCCATTATAGTGCTAGGAAATAACACTTATGAATTGGTTATCTATATAATATCAATTATTTTATTAAACATAAACATACAGACGAGTATATCAGTTAAAAACTGGTTTGGATTAATATACACTATGGTGTGAATTCAGCAAGCATTCAATAAAATATGCCTGATCAAACTGTCTCCATAGAGCACACTGCTCCAAGAGGGAGAAGTGATGTTTATCCTCAGGTTTGAATCCAGCTGCAAAATTATGCTTACAGAAAAGTGAGTAATTAATTAAGAGATTAATACCTGCGATTCAAATATAAAAGCAATAGTCGACCCCTATAGAATTTATCAATGCATTAGCCAAGGACAAGTACTTCACAGGTTCTGATTTAGCTTCCAATCAACGGTATATTCCCTGACCCTCCGGTCGGTCCGTATGAAATTGAAGAAAGATACCTTTAGTTGAGGACTTTAAAAGGCCCACGTGTAGAGATGTAGTACTTGACCTCCAGGTCGGTCCTTGTGAGAGGCATTATTACCAGGTCACTTCCACATGGTGGACTTTGTATAAAAGCACGGCGATTGTCCTTTAAAAAATCGGCATTGATCCTTCTAACCCTTATCATGCTGCTGCAGATAGTACTAGAAGGCACAGCATGGCCATGTGTTTCAGGCCATGCTGTGCCTTTTAGTACTATAAGCGAAAGCATGGCAAGGGTTAATGCCATGCTACGATCTGTCCCCTCTAAAAAAAAACCTACACAAAATAAACAAACATTCCGGATAGTAAAAAACATAACATAACCCACACATATATGAAATGTAAATAATGTATCACCCTTACAAGTAAATAAAATACAGATGGCCACTCTGTAAAAAACCCCTATGTGTAATGTGTGCTGTATTTGTGAAAAATAATAAAATGCAGTATTAACTCACTGTTCTGCAGTCATCTTGATGATTTGCTAGGAGATCGGGAGCTGTTGCAGGCAGAATGGGATATCTTGAAAGATGAGCTGGTCCTGTTGCTTGTAGAACTGGTCCGCTTGCTTGAAGAAGTTGATTGAAGATCTTCTGCCGTCTTTTCTCCGTCTTGATGCGGCGTCCTGCTCCTTCCTCTTCTGGGGTTCCATCGCTAAAGACAATGCGATCACTAAGGGGGCCCCTTCTATACTGTCTATGACACGTCATGATGTTGATATGTGTTTTTCAGCTAAAGTGTGTGTCGCTTTTAATGAAAGCGGCACAGACAGAAGGGGATTTTTTTGGCAGCGCTTTCAGGACGAACTTGAGGTGATTGTGTCAAAATGTCTTTAGTAAATCCTGCAATTGCTATCTCTTACATTGTAAAAATCGGAACCGCGATGTTTCAACGATGTTGGTCGTGTCAATTTTGGAAAAGCCCAAAGTCTCGGGACTTTAGCTTTAGTGAATGCAGCGATGGCAAAATCGGAGCTTAAGTCCCGGGGGTTTAGGCGATTTCAACAAAATCGACTTTAGTAAATGAAGCCCTTAGAACCACAGGTAATGAAACAATGTCATTATTTAAATGTTCCACAAGAGGGATTCTCTTGGATATCTCGATCTTGAGCAGCAATTAAACATTAATAAGGACGATGTATAAGGTAAAATAGGCATAAACAAACCCAGTAAATCCTTTACGTGTTTCTCTGGGCATCCTTCCGGCTTCAACAGAAGGTTAATTATGGATTGATAGAAGCACGAGAGTGTTTAAAAGTGACCACGGGTTCATTAAGTGACGGTGAGCACTCTATTGACCAACTTTAATTACTTTCGGGACCAGCAACTGTCCACCGTGTAGGAGAGACCTGGTATTAATCACTCTCACAAGGAGTAATGCATTTAATAAAACTTGTGGGAGTTCTTACTCTAAGCAATAAATGCTAAATAAAAGTTTAATCCTATTTCTATTCTTTTTAGAAATGTTACATAACGTGAGCCTTAGATCAACAAAGCTATATTAATAGTGGTCTCATATTTTGTCTTTACCGATATCTAAATAATATTATTTTCCTGGTAATATGCTCAATGTCTATCGGGCTGAGCCAGAGGTGAAAGTAAACTGTACTTCGGAATGTAAAACATGCACTTTCTGCGTGTGATCCTTAGCCTGGGTTCAGTTGCATGGGGCCTGCCCTTGCTGTCCAGTGACTGTGCTCCTCCACCTCTGTCCCAGGCAGGAAACATTCCTCTGAACGCAAGCAGCTATATTTCTAATGGATTTCTGTTTGAATAATTTCTGAGCATGCACAGTGCAAACTCACGCTGGGATATGCTACACGAGTGGGCATGTGTTCACCATGAGTGGGCATGTGAGTTACAATATTTATATGTAGCAATTCATTTTAAAAAATATATTTTTTTTTTGTTAATTGAATATTCTTTGTTAATAAAACTATACCGCATTAACCATCAATCGGTATGAATTAAGTAATTTTGTTATTAACAAAAACATGTTTGCACATGTAAATCATTGCTCTGCATAGTTTCAGGTAAATATTTAAACATATAGGGCCGGATCCAGAACTACTTCCGTCTTCCACAGACGGCCGTAATTCAATGAACAATAGCTACTGCGCATGCGTAGTAGCTATTGTATGTAATCTGCGTATCGTTTCGATACATAGATTGCGTATATGCGGTCTAAAAGACCGCATATACGCAATCTACGTAACGAAACGATACGCATATTACGTACAATAGATACTATTCATGCGCAGTAGCTATTGTTCATTGAAATACGGCCGTCTGTGGAAGACGGCTGTAGTTCTGGATCCGGCCCTATAGTCCATATTTACACCTAAGAAGCAGATGCTTCTCAGGTGTGTATCCTTAGTAAAGGACCTGCTAGGCATGCCTAGTAGGTCCTTTACGCAATCTAAGTACCAGTTTGGTATGTAGATTTCCTCCAGGCGGTCTTTAAAGACCGCACAGAGCATTTGAAGTAGAAAGAGGAGGCGTAATGCCGCCTCGGAGAGGGATTAGCTGGAAGTGGAAGGGGGGATTTAGATTAGCCGAGGGAGGGCGGGGAGAGGCAATGTCCGTGCAGGCATTGCATGGATAGTTAAGGTAGCCCTTTAGGTGCTATAAGGTACCTAAAAACGGGGGGCAGGACAGGTGACTTAGGTGTGGATCTGTCCACACCTAACACATCCGGATCTGTGACTATGGTACATAGTTACAAATTATGAAAAGAAATCTGAAAATATTTATAAAATGAAAAAGCAAATGAATAATAACTGAATATTATGATGATTTTTTTTTATTATTTGAATTCTTCAAAATCATTTGACATTATACTATTTAATATAAATTTTAATGACATATAAAATACTGCCATTTTATTTATCAATAGCTATTTAATCACAACATAAATTGTTTCCTTTAGGCTTTTTTGGGAATAGATCCTTCTCTAAATAATAGTAGCATAAAAGGTTTAATTAAAAAAAAAGTTTATTTTCATTATAAATGTTTGTAAATAGAAGTTCTACTGATATTCTTTGGATTTATTTTCAATTATTTTCTATATTTATTGATTAAAACTGAAAAACAGATTTTTGGGACAACTGCACCCATCAACAATAAAATAGCAACCATAATTGTAAATGTTTTAAGGCAAGACATATTTATTAGAAAGTAAAAATAGCATATTGGACTTGAACCAGATTTAATAGGGATTTAAAAACAAACCTCCAGTTTATAATGGGACGTTGTGTGAATGAGTTTAATGCATAAGGGCATAGCCGAGTCCTTACCGTATGATTTAAATACCTCTCCCTCCCACCATCCAGACATACTTAAGCATCCCGCGCTGTCCCATCATACACGGTATGAAAAATATATGAGGTGAGGTGCGGATATAATTCGCCCCAAAAAAGTTCGCAGAATTAGCTTTGCACAGCAAAATACGCCTGTGCGAAGCTATTTGAATCAGGACCAAAGTCTATTAAGGGGACTCTAAGGATAGATGTTTTACGGAGATGTTACCCAGCTCTTGGGAAAAAGAATCAGTCCCTCCACACAAAAATAAGTCCTGATATCATAGCTCTTGTGGTACATTATGGGTTGCCAGCCCAAATATCCGAACTACATCCTGATATAGAACAAACCTGGCAGATCTTTATATACTAAGGAAGAATAGATGGTTTAAGTGCAAATCCTCCAGTATCAATGGTAGGCAATAATGGTGCAACAACTGAATAGCAGTAGCAGTGACGCATTTTGTCTTATTCAAAAGACTTTTTCAAGCTTAAATGTCCAGGTGTCCCTTACAAAGCAAACCCTCAAAATGAATTAATCCTACAGGTGCTCATTTTGCTGATTTTAGAGCACTCACATATCTTAAAGACACAGGACTGTCTTCACACTTAAGAAAGTGCTGCATTTTCCGTGCATATTTTTAGGATCGTGTATAGTAACTTTTTTTGCGCAATCTACATTGGATTTCGGCACGGAAATCCATTAGGCACAGACTTAAAATCCATGCTTAGTGAGATACGTAGGAAGGGATGTGCCAGTCCTGCGTAAGTAGGAAGTTAAGAGAAAGCGGGTGGGGGCATTTAAATGGCTTATTGAGGGCACGGTTAAGCGTGTGTGCATGTACCTAGCAACTTAAGCACAAGTATACGCAGAGAGATAAGGTTGCCCTATGGTGGCAGAAGTCTGCTTGTCCATAAGTACGAGGGGATTGTCATGGGGGTTGCCTTGCCACTTAGGAGCATATATTAGCGAGTACGTGTACTTACTTGTGTATGGTCCACAGTGTTAAATATATTTACAATTATGAGACCAGTGTAGATTACAATACATAGTGGCATAATTTACATCAATAAAATACACAAAAGATATAATGAACATATGTTAGACCCATAAAGGATTAAATTGTCTTCAAGAAACAAAAGTACAGAATTCATAAATAAAAAAAAATATATATCCACTATATATATTCAAGCATCTCATTAGAGCCATTAAGTCTGCAGTTATAATAGCCAGCGCATCTCTACTTTACATTAAAGCTTAAACCCATCACCTGCCTTGTAGGTTTGTCAGTCACAGTTACTCACAGACCCTCCGGATTCCCTTCATGGTGATAAGTAAAGTGTTGTGACACACTATGAGCATGCACTTTATTTCAAATGATTTTTTGTTCCCGTATTCTCTCTGTAGGGCTCACAGGCACTGCAAGAGATAGATTACATATATCACAATTTGAGACATTTTTTTATTGAAAAACAGTGTTTATTTACCCCAGAAGTAAAATTGGTAATGCTATGTGTCATGAATTTACATCAAACATACAAACAACCAGTGGGTTTCTTTATTAACCAGCTTGTTCTATCCCCTTCATCAAGTTATTCTCCTTATTTCCCCTGATTTTCTTATGTATTGGGGAATGAAATGTACCCAACCTGTCTACCTCCCCTTCTTAACTGATGTGTCACTCCCTTCTGGCTTAGATGTCAAAAGAATTTCTTTGTCCATTCCTTTTACCTTCAAATATTTCTTGCAATAATTTTTCAGGGTAACCCCTTGCTTTAAATTTTTCTAATATGAAACCTGCTTGTGTCTGAAATACAATCTGAATACAAGTTTTACATATGATCCTAGAGTCCTCTACATATAGTGTGAGGTCAAGGAAGTCAAATGTAAATGATATATGTTATCATTCAAAAATGTTATAGTATCATCAACCAAATAATAAACAAATCATCAATATACCTCCTGTATAGCACCAGACTTGCTTCAAAAGGTCCGCCCCATGTATATATTCTTCTTCGAATCTTGCCATATATAGGTTCGCAAAACTCGGAGCAAATCTGGTGCCCATAGCCATGCCAAGAAACTGGAAATACATCTTCAAGTCAAATGTAAAATAATCGTGTTTTAATATTAAAAATATATAAAATTATATGTTGCGCTATAATTAGGTCTCATTGAGAAATACAGGGTATGTAAGACAGATGCTGAAATGTCAGGAATCCATACGCATCCTTCCCCGCTATTTGAAAGACTTTCAGACTATGAAAGTCTGCATCAGGATGACTCAGTTTACTGTACAATAGACTTCGTATTATAGTAATAGAACATAGACTTTGGTAAATATTGGCACTTAATTCACCTGAGAGATGTAAAGCATACATCATTTTTTAAGTTGTTATTTAATTTGTGTATTATCCCACAAAACATTTCCTCTCTGAAAGTAGTCTAAATGGAACTGAGACTTAATTTACCCCATTATTCATCTAACACGATAAATGTGTTCTATTGTGACTGGACACTTGGGTACTATTACAGACTTGAACAAAAAGAGTAACATACCATCAAATAGATTTTAAAATGTAGTTATCCAGCTGCTGTATGTTGGAGTATATATAAAACGTGATACAGCGCTTATTATGTGAGCTTATAAAAATAGGAGCTAGTATTAAAAATCAAATATAATGGCACATGTTTAATTATATATGTTTGTATATTGCAGACCTGAGTATGCATTGCATTAAAATGAAGTGTGCACAAAGTGGTGTATTTCTGCTTGCAGTATGCAAGCATAAACTCATAGAGCTAGATTTCTAAGCTGCGGGAAAGGAAAAGTGGAGATGTTGCCCATAGCAACTGAACAGATTCTAGCTCTCACTTTCCTGTTACATACTAGAGAATGTCAGCTAGAATCTGATTGGTTG
>WWET01002990.1:42985-76820 GCA_011038615.1 Limnodynastes dumerilii
CTGTTATAATGATTGTTAAAATTTTAAAGCGCTACGTAATCTGATGGCGCTATATAAAAACCTGTTAATAAATAAATAATTGTTGTTCAGTCCTGATATGAGAGTCAGAATACTAGAATCACGTCCGTCTTATCATAAGGAATCATGTTCCTCAGCAGTGATCTGCAAGGTGTTTATCTTCTCTGAGCATGTAATGCAGACCTTCTGTAGCCAAGTAAGGCCATAGCTCAGAAGAGCATCTCTCATGCACAGAGGTAGCGCAGCATACAGTTTTGATCTTATTGGGCTTCCATCCAAATGCTGTTAACAGGCAACAATGACATATCTATCTGCTTACAATAACCTTTTATACCAGAATTTGCTCCACTTCTGCACTGCACCCTACCAATGTTCCCTTATGTCTGTTCATACTCTCTCACAGCCGCTACACTATACCAACAGCTGCCGCCTTACCTCCCACCTGATTACCACCTCTCATTCCCGCATCCAAGGCTTTTCCCAGGCTGCCCCTCTGCACTGGAAAAACCTATCCACCACTCTCCAAGTGCTCCCTCAAATCCTACTTCTTCAGAGTAGCCTACTCTTCCTCATCCTAACCCTCCTCCTATCCTATCTCCTAGTTCTTTTCCCACATCCCCTCCATCCTTGTGTCTCCTCATATACTTTATTTTTGACTATTCTATCACAATCATATTTCACCCTCTATATTATATTTATTTTATTGTACCCTATATGTAACTTGTATATTCTTTGTCTCACTGTGCGCCACTGCAGCAGATACCTTGTAGCCCCTTATAAATAAACGATGTTATTATTATTATTAATAATAAAAATAATAATAATAATAATAATAACTTGAGTTCAGTAAATTGAATTTAATGTAGACCCTCAATTCCATTGAACTTGTGTAGACTGTAGCCATGTAGTGCAAATTGCAGGTGACTTTCCATTTACTATTAAGGGCCATATTTACTAAGCTGCGGGTTTGGAAAAGTGGAGATGTTGCCTATAGCAACCAATCAGATTCTAGCTCTCACTTACTTTTTACATAATAGAGAATGTCAGCTAAAACCTGATTGGTTGCTATGGGCAACATCTCCACTTTTCCAAACCCGCAGCTTAGTAAATTTGTCGCTAAGAGTCACAGATTTATAGTTCATGTCATTGTGTATTTTCATGGGTAAAAGAGAAGAATAGAATAGTATGAATAGAATTATCTATAATATAATATAATAAATCTGACAGGAAAAATAAGCTCCATGTTACAGTCTGTACTAGGTATGGGCGAGCTCTATAAGCACAATCAGAGCAAAGTGTTTGGGACAGATTCCAGGCTTGTTGTGAGAAAGAGATTCAATTACACAGTGACAAACAATCTACTTAATAAATGTGGATACAACAGAATATGAGGAGATTGATGGCACTTCTATGCAGAGGTCAGTCTACAGAAGCATCTCTTTTATGGCAGTCAGTCTCTGTTTCAGTCAATGACTTTAGGTGTATGAAAGTGAAGAGTGGGATATAGTTATCAGGCAGTGACTTCAGTGCTAGAACAAGAGACACACTCATCATAAGGTAATATTATCTCACGCCACTTCATTCTGTCTCATTCAGCATGGAGGATATATCATGCCACCTAAAATAGCTTGATTAATCGATCCCCAGGAATTGCCAGGACGAAGGTTACGCCTGGGGCATATGTACAGCTATACTAACACACACCAGGTTTTGTAATGTGAGTATTCTTAGTGAGGTGCCCCTTTGTCCTTTATTCTCTATGTGTCATTGGACAACTACTGAATATATTAGTCCCACAGCCAACATCTTGATGTTCTCCAATGGCCTCATCTGCAAGGTGTTCCCCTTCTCCTTATATTGTGCCATCCACATAGTCTGTCCCATACCATGCCTCCCCTTCCTCTATAGTTCCTTCCTTGTTGTCTCCTATTTCCTATACCTGCAGCTATTTTAATGTTATCGCCCTCTCTGGTGTCCTTACACTGTTTCTTACTTTTGCAGTGCTTTTAATATTTTATTTATGCTACATACCTTTCCCTCTTTTTCCGATTTACATCTCTGCTAATTTATCATCCACCCTTTATCTTCCTAATTTTCCATGCAACATGATCTATCCACAACGCACTGAGGCTGTGTCAGCATGCTGAGCTCAGTTTAAGGGGTTGCATACATTCCATGTACTGCCTAGACCAGTAATGGCTAACCTGTGACACTCCAGGTGTTGTGAAACTACAACTCCCATCATGCTTTGTCAGGTATCTGCTATGCTTTTGCAGTTAAGGCATGCTGGGACTCGTAGTTTCACAACATCTGGAGTGTCACAGGTTAGCTAACACTGGCCTAGACTGTCAAAGAACTAGAATGGATTTGGGGATGTTTTGTTTGCAGGTCCCCGTTGCGAATGGCCCTATTTTGATAGGGTTGTTCGCTCCCAGCCAGCTCCAAACTGACTGGGAAAACAATTGCTTCTGTCTCAAGAGGCATAGCAATTGATCCCTGGAGCACTGAACACAGTGCTCCCCTTCTATTACCCTAACCCTCCCTTCCCCGCAGCCTGATCCTAACCCCCCGCTTCCCTGCAGCCTGATTCGTATCCTAACCCTCCCCTTCCATGGCCCTAACCCTCCCTTCCCCAGAGCCTAACCCTAACCCTCCCCCTAAGCCTAAAAGACCTCGGAGAGGTTGCTCACCTCAACCGGTGGTCTGGCGGGTGCTGCTTCCGAAAAGGAATGGGTGAGTTTGCCGATTGCATACTCATCCATTTATAAAAAAAAAAAAAAAAAAAGAAAGAACCTTTGGCTGCCTCTTCTTTGCAGTAACAGCCGTCAATGCAGGGACTCCCACTGGTTTTGTTTATGCAGCCTTTATTCATTGGTGTAGGATCAGTGTTTATGGCATGAAACTCTGGTATACAATTTTATTTGTGTATTTAGAGTAATTAACATGAGATGGAATTAGAGCAGGTGAAAGAATTCTGGGATAAGAAACTAACTTTAATTCTCTATATATAGATAGAGGCGCTCCCTCAGTACTAAGAATAAAGGAGAAAAAAGACAAATACATTTAGTCAAGGGGCACACTCAGGGCACATAAAACTTAGCTTTTACTAGGTATGTATTAATAAGGCTGAAATTTATTCCACACAAGATAAATGAATGAAAACATTTTTGTGAAAAAGAGAGAAAAAAATGTGCTCAAAGATTAAAATCTTGTAGTGTCAGACTCATAAGACTCTGTTTGCTGCCTGTTTTATTAGCTCCAAAAAGCATGTAATGCTCTTCCTAATGTGAAAATAATTGTATCACTGGATGTGAAGCAAAACACAGCCACAATGTTGCAATAAAAGTAAATAGTTACAGTACAGTGGCTGGTTGCCATATGCGTATCTACAATGGGTGCAGGGTGTACAGTGCAGAACAGGGGGCCCTGTGGCATTCATCCTGTACCCAGGGATGGCAAGGGAAGGGGGGCCATTCGGCATCTATTTCTTCCCTCTAAGATCTTCTGGAGGGAAGAAATAGATGCCGAATGAGCCCCAATTCCCCTGCGGTAGGACTGCCCCTATTCGCGGGTTGGAAAGGGGCGGGGCTTACAGAGCAGTTAGGTCCGACCCCTTTTGAGGTTCGCGAATTGGGACAGCCCTGTCTCAGGGTAAACAAATACTGCATAAGGGCCCCCTTACTTATTAAAACGCTTCTGCTGGTTGCAGTTGAATCTGCAGTATCTTTGATTAGAAAAAGCAAAGAGGGTTTTATCAGATTGACAATCTATTTAAATTATTTTCTCTGAGAAAGTATCAGAAAACGCTGGTACTGTATTGTTGTCATGAGTGTCCGAGGGTTCCTTTTAGCTGAGTGTATATGATAAAAAGTTTTGGCCACTTAGAATAGGAGAGAAAATACATATAACAAAATCCCCTTGTTCACAGACAGCATTAGCGATCGCTCTCAGGGCCTGATCCAGATCAACGATGTAGCACAAAGTGGGCGAACGTTCAAGGTTACTTCGCTGACTCCCTTTTGCCACAAAGCGTAAGGAAGGGGCCATACACTCACACAGGAGCGTATGGCCTCTTAGCACCCCCCCCCAGCCTGATTTACTTCCCTCCCCCCGCCCACCAGGAGTAACGTGAGCGTTGGAACGCTGGAGGACGTCCCCTCCAGCGTCCCAACATCTGCCCGGCGCATGCGCATTAGAGCTACGGCCGCCGTACTAGCGACGGTGGCCGTAGCTCAGGATCAGGCCCTCAGTCACAATGATCGCTACAGAATAGCGCTAAAATTGGTGGTGCTTATAGGCACATTTGTAATAGTGCTTTTACCGCTAAGTGAAGCGTTCACATGTAGCACTATACAGTTGAAAGCTGGAGTTAATCTAAGACTGGTTGCATAGTAATAACCAGTGAAGAAAGGAGCTGTAGAATAAATTGTACTAAGACATAATTGTCTGTGAGGCAGCAAAACGCTGACGCACGTTTCGCTTTAGGCTTTATCAAGTCGTTACTGATCGTATGTCTGAGTCTCTTATTTATGCTAAAAGTGTGGGAATAGTTCGTATTTGATTGATAGGGAAATGACCAATCAAAAATGGGGGTGTGAAAAGAGTCAGCCAATGAAAAGATTTTTACCAATAAAGAGGAATTTGAATGGGAAAAGTAAAACTCTAGAAGCATAATGATAAGTCTTAAATAACCACATGTTAATTCATAAATGTTTTATAATAAGCATTGATGAGTGATGGAAAGCATTTTTGTGAGAAATAATTATTATAAATATTTGTCACATATTAATCATAAAACAATTTAGGTCAAATTATATAGATTACATTTTATAATAAAATTGTGTTTGACATTTATGTGTGATTAAATTAAACAAATTTGATATTTATGTTTATTGATTATTTGATATTGTCTTATACACCAATTTGCATAGTTCTTTCTGTTGTTGAAAATTATTCTCATTTTTTTTACAACATTTTTTTTTATTCATTTATCTTGTGTGGAATAAATTTTAGGCTTATTATTACATACCTAATAAAAGCTAAGTTTTATGTGCCCTGAGTGTGCCCCTTGACTACCTTCATACAATGTATTTAGAGTAATAAGTACACAAAAAGAGGACAGATGAGCTTATTGACAATAGTTTGGACATACATTTGGATTTATTATGTTTTGAGGAAAAGTATGTTTTAAAATTTGATGACTATAATTCATGTTTTGAACTATTTGTTGTCTATCCTATTTTTATATTTACCATTGTATTAACTTAGCAGATAAGGTCCTTGAACTGGATCCGACTTCCCACAAGGGGGGCATTTCCATATCACTAGGGTTGGAAAACATATCCACACTCCTGTGTCGTCCCCATTTTACGTGAGGACAATGCAGAAATTTTAATGTAGGCCTCAATGTTTATGAGCGAGAGGAGTGGCCTCCTCTCACCTGTATGGATTTCAGGATGTGTAGGATCTGGCATTGGACTTCCACAGCTGCTGCAGCCAGAGCTTCGACCACAGTGGTAGCGGAGGTCTGGACCCGGTCTATTAATATTGTTTTCTTTATAGAGAATAATAAGCTATTATTGGTTGTCTCTACCTCTTAATGGCCTTACCTTCAAAAACCCTTCCGTCAGTGTTATTCACGTATGATCATTTTAGATCCCTGCAGTGAGTTAAGGAAAAACGATCAGAGAGCAGGTAAAATGGAGATACACAGAGTTCTCCTAATGAGCATGGAGGAATGACATAAAGCTTGCTGATCTACAGTAGGACATCCGTGCAAGAAAAACTGGAACTGTGACACTCGCTTAGTCCTTTTAATTCTCAATAACACAAGATGCTTCCTTATAACAAAACAATGTAAATAACGACAATGAGCAGTGGTGAAATGAAATGCAGAAAATGCAGAATGAATGCTTAAAAGAGAAGGTTTGCAAATGGAATTTTATCATTTGACTGTTTAAGCAGTCTATTTATATCAATGACATGGACATAATGAGTAAATTAGGATTTCACTCTCTTATTCACATATAGGAAATCAAATAACAGGTTTGCTTCCAATGAATAAGTCTCCCCAAAATGTGTTTTTACAGTATTATTCAGCTGCCTGGGTCTTGTGATATACTTTTCATACTCATATTGCTCCTCCATTTTGAACTTTGGATTTGGACATTTGTAAGCACGCTCTGAGCAATTTAAGCAGTATTTTTTCTACTAGAGTATGATAATTTTACAGTGGTTGCTAAGCTGTTGCTTAGCAACGAATGTAGAGATATCACATACAAAACCAATGCAATACAGATGCGATGCATTTGTGGGAGAGACACTGAGAGGGGCAATAAGAGGAAGCGATATAGTAAAGAAGCAAAATCTGACAAAGAGATGACAAGAAGGAAAATTTGATGTATATATCAGAGAAGGAAGAGAATACAACAAGAGTCTTCAAGAGGCTGCAGGGCTGTAACATGCTTTACTGCACATGGACCCTTCCCCCCTCCTGCTATTTCCATAGTGAAGGATTACAGCTACTTAGTAACTGAACAAGCCTGAATGGATCCTCTGACTGCATGTCATAGTCCCAGTGGTTCTAGTTTAGATTTGAGTAACCTTTACATGTCAGGGGCCAGATTTACTAAGCTGCGGGTTTGGAAAAGTGTAGATGTTGCCCATAGCAACCAATCAGATTCTAGCTGACATTCTCTAGTATGTAATAGGTAAAGTGAGAGCTAGAACCTAAATTAGTTGCTATGGACAACATCTCCACTTTTCCAAACCTGCAGCTTAGTAAATCTGGTCCCACTGGTCTTGTAATCATCCAAAGGTCTTCATGTTACCTTTAATCTAGGTAATAAATTTGTAAAATATATGAAATAAAAAAAAATAGATACCTATATGTTAAACTGATGTTCATCACTGGTACATTTTGTTATGTTACAGCCTTATTTCGAAATGTAATAAATTAATTTTTTCCCTCAAAATTCTACACACAATACCCCATAAAGACAACGTTAAAAAAATTTTGGGGAGATTTTTGCTAATTTATTAAAAATCAAAAACTGAGAAATCACATGTACATAAGTATTCACAGCCTTTGCCATGAAGCTCAAATTTGAGCTCAGGTGCATCCTGTTTCCACTGATCATCCTTGAGATGTTTCTACAGCTTAATTAGAGGCTGTGGTAAATTCTGTGGATGGGACATGGTTTGGAAAGGCACACATGTGTCTATATAAGGTCCCACACTTGATAGTGAATGTCAGAGCACAAACCAAGCATGAAGTCAAAGGAATTGTCTGTAGACCTCCAAGACAGGATTGTCTTGAGGCACAAATCTGGGGAAAGGTACAGAAAAATATCTACTGCTTTGAAGGTCCCAATGAGCACAGTGGCCTCCATCATCTGTAAATGGAAGAAGTTCAATCGGGGGAGAAGGGCCCTAGTCAGTGAGGTGATCAAGAACCCGATGGTCACTCTGTTAGAGCTACAACATTCCTCTGTGGAGAGAGGAGAACCTTCCAGAAGGACAACCATCTCTGCAGCAATCCACCAATCAGGCCTGTATGGTAGAGTGGCCAGACGGAAGACACTCCTTAGTAAAAAGCACATGGCAGCCCACCTGGAGTTTGCCAAAATGCACCTGAAGGACTCTAACCATGAGAAACAAATTTCTCTGGTCTGATGAGACAAAAATTGAACTCTTTGGCATGAATGCCAGGCGTTATGTTTGGAGGAAACCAGACACTGCTCATCACCAGGCCAATACCATCCCTACAGTGAAGGAACTGGGAGACTAGTCAGGATAGAAGGAAAGATGAATGAGACATCCTGGATGAAAACATGCTGCAGAGCGCTCTTGACCTCAGACTGGGGCGACGGTTCATCTTTCAGAACGACTCTAAGCACACAGCCAAGATATCAAAGGAGTGGCTTCAGGACAACTCTGTGAATGTCCTTGCGTGGCCCAGCCAGAGCCCACACTTTATATCTGATTGAACATTGAGATTTGAAAATGGCTGTGCACTGACGCTTCCCATCCAACCTGATGGAGCTTGGGAGGTGCTGCAAAGAGGAATAGACGAAACTGCCCAAAGATAGGTGTGCCAAGCTTGTGGCGTCATATTCAAAAAGACTTGAAGCTGTAATTGCTGCCAAAGGTGCATCAAGAAAGTATTGAGCAAATGCTGTGAATACTTATGTACATGTAATTTCTTGTTTTTTTTATTTTTAATAAATTATCAAAAATCTCCCCAAAAATGTTTTCACGTTGTCATTATGGGGTATTGTGTGTAGAATTTTGAGGGGGAAAAATGAATTTATTCCATTTTAGAATAAGGCTGTAACATAACAAAATGTGTAAAAAGTGCAGTGCTGTGAATACTTTCCGGATGCACTATATATATACCGTCTTTCCCCGAAAATAAGACAGGGTCTTATATTTTTTTTTTTCTTCAAAAAAGGCACACGGGCTTATTTTTGGGGTAAGGCTCTTTCAGACCGCAATTATGCAATCTACATAAGAAAAAGATATGTAGATTCCGTTAAAAAATTACTACACATGCGCAGTAGTAAAAATCGCTAAACACCGGACGTACATGTCATACATCCGGTACTCTGAATACGGGCCGCAGTTTGGAGATGAAGTGAACACAAGAGTACACTAAATCATAACAAGACAATAGTAGGCGTGAGTTACTGAGCAATATAGGTTGTCCTCTATAGGCATTTAACAATTAACATGATTAAAATCAAGTGCATACCAACATCATTGACTACAATATGTACCAAGTCTGTAAGAAATTAGATTCAACGCATATTTTCTATTCACAGCAAATGCAGTTGATCATGATGAAGTCAATCGATTGAATTAGGACAGTTGTGTTTCTGTTGAATATAAATAGGACTTCGGGCCTGATCCAGAGCTACGAAATTGCCGTCCGACGGGCGAATGCGTACGTTCGCCCGTGCGAATAAACATACACGCCCCTAACACTCCCATTGTAAAGTACCTGCTTACGGCGGCTATACCCTACACTAGGTACTCCCGTCGGCCGTACGAATTTTCGCACATATTACGCAAAGCGTATGGGCTTAGCACGCCCATACTGTACAATTTAAATGGCTATCCCCGCCTCCGTGTAGTAAAACGAGCGCCCAGGCGACCGTCGTACTGAACGCACGCCCCTCGAGCGAACATTTCGCTCACAATACGACCGCTATACGCTCATGTCGTCCAGCCGACCGGAAGCTGTCATACTGGGCATGCGCAGTGCGAATTTTTGTACGAAAATACGCAAAAACCGGTCGTACGCTCGCTCGATTTTGGCCAATTTCGTAGCTCTGGATCAGGCCCTTCATGTCTGAACTGCGAGCAGAGATCATGAAATGCTCTGAAGTTTATCTTATCTTATCTGAAGCATTATACGTGTGAAATAGTGTGCAGACCAAATTAAAAGACAAACTTGTTTAGGTTTTAGCCTATGATTGTTTTGCAATTCATTTTAAGTTTACATACAATTCAATGCAGTCTTCTTGTTGTCTGTAATGAACATCAGCCTTTGGGGAGGCCAGATTTACACTGCCCTTGCTCTTATATAACAGATCAAAAACAAATCAAAATGGTACTTTGTGATTCTTTAAGGAATTGTGTGATGTTTCTATGGTAATCTCTGTTTACATTTGGTCTGATAATTAACGTGTTCCTGTTTTTCATCTTACACTGTATATTATGTATACTGCTCCCCCTCCCCTTTTCTGCTTTCTGTCCCCCCTTAAATATTTTCTTGAAAAATTTTATAAAAACTTAATGGAAAAAAACACAAAAACAAATCAAAATGGCCCAGCAACACTGCCTATAACCAGTAACTAACCGGTTACATTCCCCGCATAGAATGCGCCTGATTTCTGAAATAGGGGCATCCGAAAGTTGGATCGATTGCTATGCCTCATCGAAATAGGGCCGTTCTTTCCGGGGACCCACACCCGTTACTAACATACCATCCTAACTATAAAATAAAATGCAGAAGAATTAGTTGCACACATTTACAAATACATGATAATCCACCAGCTACTTTCAACCTTTTGTTGTGGTGGGCCTAACTTCTAAACTGTGAGAGTTCCTATATTGGGTCATATATCATGTGTTTTTAATTTGAGAGCTAACACACCTGAGGTCCCCAAAATAGTGTCTGTGGACCATCACCCCCTGTCAGCTGCTGATACCAGACTATATTCAAACAAAAAATGGCACTGATTTACCGTCCAAGTGAGATTAAGCAAAAAAAATTTCATAAACCGAAAGTCATTCCAAGTTTATATGTTTCAATCCAGATAGGTATCTGAAGAAATTAATCCTCAGAAGAGAAGAAATGGTGAATTAAAAATCTACTACCTCTCTCTTCTCTATTCCTACATTTTGTTTCCAAACAAAGTAATATGATAGATCAACAAAAGTTTCTCCCAAGGGACTGCAGAACGTCTCTGGACTCAATAAATTAGTTTCCACACTATTACAGACTTATAGTAATTTATGCCTGCAGAATAAGATACAGGAAGTAGATAAATATCATAGATGGTGACAGGGCCGCCATCAGGGAGAAACATTAAAAGCCCCAATCTATAATTCATAACATGAATAACATGTCTAAAGCAATTTAACGGTTAATACAATCTAAGTTCTAAACAACTTAGTTTTTATGAGATTTGATGTCATATACTCACTATATAATAATGCACATACGTTTGTTAATTATGGGCATGAGATACAGATATTGCACATACCTTCATGTACGATGACATTGAGTCTACCAAGTCTGGAATTGCACAGAAGTGATGCAGCATAATTGATTCTACAACGCTCCCCCTTAACAGAAACCTGAATCAATCTGGTAAAAATGCTGTCAGAGGTGTCATTGATAGCATAACTGGTGACTGGAAAAATCATAGGATAACATCAGTGGGATGTTCATCACACCCTTGGGAGGCCATTAGTTGAGTAGATGGGGACAGTGACCATCGGCCTGGAAATATGGGTACATAGGTTTAAGATCATCATTCAGTATTATATCCCAGAACCAATAATTATATAGTATTTTCCTTTTCGTTTAAGGAAATGACAGCACCCAATCCATAAGCAAAAAATTGTGCCTCACAAATTTACAGAACCACTAGAATAGTTGTTGGAAACAAGCACCTCGGGCAGTAGAGTTGTTTATGCTGGAGCATCATCTACACTCATCATTTATTCATTGTTTAAGGAATGATTTATGATTATCCCTATCCACGAATCTGTGGTCCATGAACTGGTTGTTATGAGCTTTTTATGCACAGTAACAACACTATGGAATTCTGTTCTTGAGGCCAGATTTACTAATGGTGATTTGGTCCAAATCAAAGTTTTTTTTTCTATCTTGCAATTGCCGGATTTACTAAAGCCAAATCGCCTTAAAATCACCGAAAATGCTGACTTTGCAAGATCGCCATGGCAATTTTGACAAGTCAAAGCACACAAATTTACTAACTGTTGATTATTAAAATCACCCAAAAAACCCAGGCTAAAATGTTTAAAGCATAAACCATAAATGCTAGAAAAACTGTTAAAAAATGGCATTTCCAATATTTAAATACAGTATACACACAAAATGGAATTTGCTCAATCAATTTAAATGCAAACAGGTGCATGAAAGGCAGGGGGTAATCTGCTAGCCACAGAAACAAGGAAAGAAAATGCCCCAGCAACTCTGCCATTAACCAGTAACAAACTATACCGGTCTATCTGTAAAATAAAACGCATAAATGTTTGTTACACATATTTGTGCAAATATATGATAAGCCAGCAGCCATCGTCAAGGCCTTTCTGCATATGGTGGTCCTAACTCTAACAATGAGAGTCCCAATGTTGGGTCACATATATGTTTTTAAATTGAGAGCCAAACTTACCTCAGGAGACACCCCTTAAAGCCTCCAAAATAGCTGCTGTGGAACAACTTTCCCTCTCAGCTGCTGTTCCTAGACAAGCCCACAAACTAACTGTTGTTTATTAAAATCACTTAAAAAAACCCAAGCCAAAATGGTTAAAACAACCTTAAATGCTAGAAAAACTGTTAAAAAATGGCCTTTCAATGTTTAAATACATACTGCAGCATGCGGCGACCAGTCCTCAACCCTTAGCAAATTGTTGCTTCTGGTACTACAAGGCAAAACATGTCCATGTCTGGCAGGGCATGCTGTGCCTTATAGTACCACAAATGACAGCATGCTGAGGTTAGTGGAGCTACTGTAACATGTCCTTTTTCATACTGCCCGTTACTATGTCCCGCTTACTCATGCCCCTTACTATGTCCCATTGATAGTAATCATTCATATGTCCCAACTTAATAGTTTTTACTATTTAGTCATATGTGCCCTATAAAAATGTCCTTCAATAAGCCCCCCTAATATGCCCCCTTAATAGTAGTGTCCACTAATAGGCCCCTTTAATAGTAGTGAACATTATTGTGCCCTCTTAATAGTAGTGTCTGTCTACATGACCTTTTAATAGTAGTGTCTGTCTACATGACCTTTTAATAGTAGTGTTCTTCCATATGCCCCCTTAATATTGACCATACGCTTTTGTTAAAGAAAACATGATTAGTTCAGTTCCTCATTTAGTCCTGTTGGGTTAGAGCTTTTAAGAGAAAAATGTATCTAGCTTCCAGTAACAATTTTTTCTCTCTGCCCTGCCCCCCCCCCCCGTGTAACGGGGGAATTTGACAGAGCGGCATACAATGAAAGTCTTTTGTCAAATGATTGCAATTCAGAAAGTGAGATATCAATGGTGTTTTATTATCCAGACAACTGAAAGCCTTCTTAATGGAAGATCTATCAATGAGCTAATTCAACATTCTACCACAAATTGGCTTTCACAATTCAGAATGTTCTTTTTTTTAAATGTCTTCTTAGTTGCATAATTAAAAAAAGAATCATCAGTAAGTAGAAACTGACAATTGACGCATCCATTGCATTTGTGTACTCCATGAGCATGAGTCATACAGTTCCTTAGACACTTTTGGTGTAATGTACGTTGTGACGTAGTCTAAGGTTAGTCCCATTTTTATAACTCATCAAAGAAGGTGTCTGTGTATATTGTTCTAGTCTCTAGTGTGGCACGAGTTATAGGCGAAATAGTGGAAAATATAGAACAGAAGACTAGTCTCTGATTCATAATTTTGGAAGGAGTTGTATGTAATAAATCATCTCTGTTAAGTCTGGCATTGCTAACCTCCTTTTTGCGGTATCCTTGAGCAAGAAACCTGTCGCCCATTTCTCTTAAGGCTAATTTGGTAAATGGAAGCTAGTGGCACTGAGTGGAGTGTTCTTGTCCATAGATTTTCTAAATAAAGAGGTGTTGAAGCCTTGTTTCATCTGAGTAATCACTACTTCCAAAAAAGAAATCGGATGTGAGTCATAGTTGAGAGTAAATCTGATCAGCGAATCAATGATTCAATTTATCGAGTAACATAACCAAATCCGAGGTTGAACCAATCCACAATAGAAATAAATCATCAATGAATCTCACAAAATAAAAATAAAATACATTTTGAATATATGGAATCATTAAGAATGAATTTATTTTCATAATTATTCATGAATAAATTTGCATAAGATGGGACCATGTTTGACCCCATCGCAGTTCCACACAACTGTAAGTAAAAAGTATTCTGAAATAGAAAATAATTGTGACCACACAAAAAATCATAAAAATTCATGTGATGAACCTTCATATCTGGTATAGTGCAAGGCCTCCCAAATAGTTTCCACTCCTTCCTTGTGGGGTATAATAGTATATAAATTGTTGACAAATTGTTGACATCAATCATCACCAGTAACATTTGTCCTGCCAAATGATCCACATTCTTCAATCTGATCAAAAAAAATCAGTGGTATGTTTGATATAAGTGCTGGTACTTTGAACTAATGGCTGCAACTAAAAATCAACAAATTGAGAAAGTGTCTGGGAGAATGAGCCTCTAGAAGAAATAATATGCCTGTTTCCTTAAGGTATTATAAATTTTTGTCAAACAGTATATGACAGGGATGACTGGATAATCCTATCTTAAAAATTTAGATTTTCAAAGTTGATTATTCTAGATTGAACTACTTCCATTAAATAAGTATCAATTTTAGTTTTAAATTCAGTCGTAGGATTATATATTAGCTTCTTGTAATGTTTTTCTTCTGAAAGTTGACTTGTCACCTCATCAATATGATCAATATAATCCTGTCTGTCATGTACTACTATTGCACCTCCCTTGTCTGCCGGCAATATATTGATGGATTCATTAGTCTGTAAAGATCTAAGTGCTAATTTTTCAGAAGGCAAGAGATTAGAATATTTGAAATATCCCCTGAACCAATCTTGCAAAATATATCTTTTGACTACTTTATAAAGGTATCAATGGAAGAAATAGTCACTGATGGATCAAAATTGGATTTTAATTTTAAATTGATTAAAAACAACCTTTTTTGTATTCTCAGTTTCATTAGTATTATCCGAGAAAAAATAGATATATAGATATTTTTTTACTCACAGTTCTCTAGTCTTTTATTTTGTGCTTATCGGGATCCTCCATTGGGGATGGTGACGGGAGATGCTGCAGCCATGTCCTCTTCTTAATGTGTCCCTCCGCTAATGACAGATCTGTCACTAGAGGCCCCCTATATATAACCTCTGGCTGGTCCAGAGGGCCTCTAATAAAAGTGTTTTTTAAACAATTTTTAAAAAACTATATACCGTATTTTTCGGACCATAAGACGCACCTGACCATAAGACGCACCTAGTTTTTAGGAGGAAGAAAACAGCAAAAAAATATTTTGAACCAAATAGCACCCAGCATCACCCATCTGTCCTGCACCCAGCATCACCCATCATGTCCTGCACCCAGCATCACCCATCTGTCCAGTACCCAGCACCACCCATCATGTCCTGCACCCAGCATCACCCATCTGTCCAGTACCCAGCACCACCCATCATGTCCTGCACCCAGCATCACCCATCTGTCCAGTACCCAGCACCACCCATCATGTCCTGCACCCAGCATCACCCATCTGTCCAGTACCCAGCACCACCCATCATGTCCTGCACCCAGCATCACCCATCTGTCCAGTACCCAGCACCACCCATCATGTCCTGCACCCAGCATCACCCATCTGTCCAGTACCCAGCACCACCCATCATGTCCTGCACCCAGCATCACCCATCTGTCCAGTACCCAGCACCACCCATCATGTCCTGCACCCAGCATCACCCATCTGTCCAGTACCCAGCACCACCCATCATGTCCTGCACCCAGCATCACCCATCTGTCCAGTACCCAGCACCACCCATCATGTCCTGCACCCAGCATCACCCATCTGTCCAGTACCCAGCACCACCCATCATGTCCTGCACCCAGCATCACCCATCTGTCCAGTACCCAGCACCACCCATCATGTCCTGCACCCAGCATCACCCATCTGTCCAGTACCCAGCACCACCCATCATGTCCTGCACCCAGCATCACCCATCTGTCCAGTACCCAGCACCACCCATCATGTCCTGCACCCAGCATCACCCATCTGTCCAGTACCCAGCACCACCCATCATGTCCTGCACCCAGCATCACCCATCTGTCCAGTACCCAGCACCACCCATCATGTCCTGCACCCAGCATCACCCATCTGTCCAGTACCCAGCACCACCCATCATGTCCTGCACCCAGCATCACCCATCTGTCCAGTACCCAGCACCACCCATCATGTCCTGCACCCAGCATCACCCATCTGTCCAGTACCCAGCACCACCCATCATGTCCTGCACCCAGCATCACCCATCTGTCCAGTACCCAGCACCACCCATCATGTCCTGCACCCAGCATCACCCATCTGTCCAGTACCCAGCACCACCCATCATGTCCTGCACCCAGCATCACCCATCTGTCCAGTACCCAGCACCACCCATCATGTCCTGCACCCAGCATCACCCATCTGTCCAGTACCCAGCACCACCCATCATGTCCTGCACCCAGCATCACCCATCTGTCCAGTACCCAGCACCACCCATCATGTCCTGCACCCAGCATCACCCATCTGTCCAGTACCCAGCACCACCCATCATGTCCTGCACCCAGCATCACCCATCTGTCCAGTACCCAGCACCACCCATCATGTCCTGCACCCAGCATCACCCATCTGTCCAGTACCCAGCACCACCCATCATGTCCTGCACCCAGCATCACCCATCTGTCCAGTACCCAGCACCACCCATCATGTCCTGCACCCAGCATCACCCATCTGTCCAGTACCCAGCACCACCCATCATGTCCTGCACCCAGCATCACCCATCTGTCCAGTACCCAGCACCACCCATCATGTCCTGCACCCAGCATCACCCATCTGTCCAGTACCCAGCACCACCCATCATGTCCTGCACCCAGCATCACCCATCTGTCCAGTACCCAGCACCACCCATCATGTCCTGCACCCAGCATCACCCATCTGTCCAGTACCCAGCACCACCCATCATGTCCTGCACCCAGCATCACCCATCTGTCCAGTACCCAGCACCACCCATCATGTCCTGCACCCAGCATCACCCATCTGTCCAGTACCCAGCACCACCCATCATGTCCTGCACCCAGCATCACCCATCTGTCCAGTACCCAGCACCACCCATCATGTCCTGCACCCAGCATCACCCATCTGTCCAGTACCCAGCACCACCCATCATGTCCTGCACCCAGCATCACCCATCTGTCCAGTACCCAGCACCACCCATCATGTCCTGCACCCAGCATCACCCATCTGTCCAGTACCCAGCACCACCCATCATGTCCTGCACCCAGCATCACCCATCTGTCCAGTACCCAGCACCACCCATCATGTCCTGCACCCAGCATCACCCATCTGTCCAGTACCCAGCACCACCCATCATGTCCTGCACCCAGCATCACCCATCTGTCCAGTACCCAGCACCACCCATCATGTCCTGCACCCAGCATCACCCATCTGTCCAGTACCCAGCACCACCCATCATGTCCTGCACCCAGCATCACCCATCTGTCCAGTACCCAGCACCACCCATCATGTCCTGCACCCAGCATCACCCATCTGTCCAGTACCCAGCACCACCCATCATGTCCTGCACCCAGCATCACCCATCTGTCCAGTACCCAGCACCACCCATCATGTCCTGCACCCAGCATCACCCATCTGTCCAGTACCCAGCACCACCCATCATGTCCTGCACCCAGCATCACCCATCTGTCCAGTACCCAGCACCACCCATCATGTCCTGCACCCAGCATCACCCATCTGTCCAGTACCCAGCACCACCCATCATGTCCTGCACCCAGCATCACCCATCTGTCCAGTACCCAGCACCACCCATCATGTCCTGCACCCAGCATCACCCATCTGTCCAGTACCCAGCACCACCCATCATGTCCTGCACCCAGCATCACCCATCTGTCCAGTACCCAGCACCACCCATCATGTCCTGCACCCAGCATCACCCATCTGTCCAGTACCCAGCACCACCCATCATGTCCTGCACCCAGCATCACCCATCTGTCCAGTACCCAGCACCACCCATCATGTCCTGCACCCAGCATCACCCATCTGTCCAGTACCCAGCACCACCCATCATGTCCTGCACCCAGCATCACCCATCTGTCCAGTACCCAGCACCACCCATCATGTCCTGCACCCAGCATCACCCATCTGTCCAGTACCCAGCACCACCCATCATGTCCTGCACCCAGCATCACCCATCTGTCCAGTACCCAGCACCACCCATCATGTCCTGCACCCAGCATCACCCATCTGTCCAGTACCCAGCACCACCCATCATGTCCTGCACCCAGCATCACCCATCTGTCCAGTACCCAGCACCACCCATCATGTCCTGCACCCAGCATCACCCATCTGTCCAGTACCCAGCACCACCCATCATGTCCTGCACCCAGCATCACCCATCTGTCCAGTACCCAGCACCACCCATCATGTCCTGCACCCAGCATCACCCATCTGTCCAGTACCCAGCACCACCCATCATGTCCTGCACCCAGCATCACCCATCTGTCCAGTACCCAGCACCACCCATCATGTCCTGCACCCAGCATCACCCATCTGTCCAGTACCCAGCACCACCCATCATGTCCTGCACCCAGCATCACCCATCTGTCCAGTACCCAGCACCACCCATCATGTCCTGCACCCAGCATCACCCATCTGTCCAGTACCCAGCACCACCCATCATGTCCTGCACCCAGCATCACCCATCTGTCCAGTACCCAGCACCACCCATCATGTCCTGCACCCAGCATCACCCATCTGTCCAGTACCCAGCACCACCCATCATGTCCTGCACCCAGCATCACCCATCTGTCCAGTACCCAGCACCACCCATCATGTCCTGCACCCAGCATCACCCATCTGTCCAGTACCCAGCACCACCCATCATGTCCTGCACCCAGCATCACCCATCTGTCCAGTACCCAGCACCACCCATCATGTCCTGCACCCAGCATCACCCATCTGTCCAGTACCCAGCACCACCCATCATGTCCTGCACCCAGCATCACCCATCTGTCCAGTACCCAGCACCACCCATCATGTCCTGCACCCAGCATCACCCATCTGTCCAGTACCCAGCACCACCCATCATGTCCTGCACCCAGCATCACCCATCTGTCCAGTACCCAGCACCACCCATCATGTCCTGCACCCAGCATCACCCATCTGTCCAGTACCCAGCACCACCCATCATGTCCTGCACCCAGCATCACCCATCTGTCCAGTACCCAGCACCACCCATCATGTCCTGCACCCAGCATCACCCATCTGTCCAGTACCCAGCACCACCCATCATGTCCTGCACCCAGCATCACCCATCTGTCCAGTACCCAGCACCACCCATCATGTCCTGCACCCAGCATCACCCATCTGTCCAGTACCCAGCACCACCCATCATGTCCTGCACCCAGCATCACCCATCTGTCCAGTACCCAGCACCACCCATCATGTCCTGCACCCAGCATCACCCATCTGTCCAGTACCCAGCACCACCCATCATGTCCTGCACCCAGCATCACCCATCTGTCCAGGAAAAATTACTTCACTGAAAGGGTGATAGATAAGTGGAATATTCTCCCATCTGAGGTGGTTGAGGCCAATACAGTAGAACAATTTAAACATGCTTGGGATAAATATAAGGGTACCCTAATTTTTAAACCAAATTGAGGGTAAATAGGGTCTAGAGTCAGTATAGGTTTAAATAAACACATGGGCAGACTAGATTGGCCACGTGGCTCTTATCTGCCGTCACTTTCTATGTTTCTAATAACTAACTAGGCGCAAATGCCAAGTTGTTATGTATGGCCAGAGATACTCAAGGAAAAGTTAAGGTAGGGTTCTGAACATGTAAGTCAGCTAAGTTAGGTATGTGCGAGGGGGGTACCAAGGGGAGCGCATCATGCTTAGAAGTGCGTAACTTAGGTGCGCATATGTATGGAAAATGACCTTATGCCTGGATCAGGCCCTATGATGGAAAGTGTGGGCATAAATACTGAAAACAAAGGGTGACAAGAAAAGACCAGTGTAGAAAGAGAAACATTGTAATAACAGAGAGGAATATCCAATCATGGGCCCCTAATCTGTATTAGTGGGATGCAGCTTCCGTACCGGCAATCACTATTCAGCAGTGATACATGCACCACCATAATGTCATCTGTATGATTGGCGACACGATTCATATTTAGAAAATGTTCTTTGGTACCATGCTGAAAGTTGTAAATTAGACATGGCAGCTATACAGAATGTCAACACTTATAAAATCAAAGTCTCCCGATACCCGCGGCGCTCTGCTGTGGTTCCCCGGTTAGTGTTTCAGGTTAGGAATTAGGGTTCGGGATTAGGGTTCGGAAATTTGGGTTATTTCCAGGATTATTGTAATACCGAACAATGTACATGTTGGCATAACAATATTCTATCAGACAGGTGTGGCATTAAAGACCCTGTCTGATTAGTTAACATTGTTGGCACTTTAGTGCAGCCATGTTAACTGTCGGCATTGAACCATTGGAACACCAAATCACACCAGTATGAACTTTCCACTATTTACCAAAGCCTCCTTTAGCCTCTGAAGTCTGATGTAATGACATGGGTTTATTTGTAGAAACCTTCTTGGAATCCACCAGATTAACCCTTCCAGATATCCTCCCCGTGTGACCCATTGCTGTGTCTGATTCCTTAAAGTCTGGTAGTGCTTGAGACTAAATAATTGCAGGTACCAATGAACATAAAGGGGAGCAATGAGGTCACCATTTAATCAAACACAAGAGGTGAGCTTTTCGACTTCTATAGCATGCAGATGGCAACATTTAAAAACATAAATTAATAAATATCATATATTGAGAGTGACCTGCTGTCATATCTAATATAAAGTCCCTAATAGACAGCATCAGAAAGTCATGTTCTTTACTATAACAAGTTCCTGCTTGACTATCAACGCAATCTCTTTTATGTAAATTAAAATTGAATTACTGCATATCAAGAAGAGTAAAGGGACGAAAATATGTAAATGTGATTATGAGGTTTAATTAGTTTTTTTTTTTTACATTTTTGCAAAAGCTCTGCAGCAATGTACTTAAACAAAACTGGAGAAGCGTACAATACACAGAGAGAAATGCAGTATTGCAGATTACATTACAAAGCATATACTAATCTTCCATGCACCATCACGTCTCCTGTTCAGTGTGTGTCACATGCAATTCTTGCTGTTTAGGAATCTGTATATATCATCATTCTCCTATTGGCGTGTGAATGAGACATCCTTAGAGGCATTGCATCAAAATAGGCCAAGCAGTAAGAGTAGAACATATCAATGGACCATTACAGCCATCTGGGTCTTCAACAAATTCACTAAACAATTCTTTATGGAAAATGCTAGTTTATTTTTATATTCACACATGTATATCTATTTTATGTAGATTTATTCTAAGTCCCAACTCAATCATTTTCTAAGATCCAGGATCGGACTAACCTCTTTTTATATTTCCCAACAATGATTGATTGAAAATAAGAACTATAAATTTGGGCCTAATTAACCATCATTACAATATGTTTTTAGACACATAATCAACTCCTTGAGAAATGCTCAAATTCATCCTAAAGGATAAACATACTCACTTAAGTACAATAAAGCTTCTGTAGTTATTGTATTCCGCAATCTTTGAAGGCAGAGAGCAAACATTTCTGCAAAGAGCATAATGATGTATTTGGGACATTCACAGCAGCTTCTGAGCATTTAAAATGTGGCCGAGGCAATACTGTCACCAGGTATTGCAGCCTTTTTTTTACATAGGTCCTTTTGTACTAAAGACTGTCAGCACAATTTCTAAGCAGATCATTTAAAGAGCAGTAATTGGACTATGACAAGGCAGCTTCTTTTGTAGCCTTTCCTCTATTGTGTTGTAAAGGGGATACAGACGTAAGGAAACGACAGTTTAACATCCCTCGGGATCATACATCCCTATAGCAACAGACTTCTGTTTATACAGGTAGCAGTGACAAACAGGGCACACACTAATACAAAAGGAGTGTTATAAGAATAGTATCACCGTTTTCAAAGTCTATATACACAGTACAAACACAAGAGAGTAGCGATGGACAGTTATTAAAATGTCTTCTGGAAAATAAATAGTCTTTCCTGTACCAAATTGGTGATATTGCTGAATTGGTGATGTTGTGCGGTAAGACATTCTACCTGCTCTTTGGAACTTTCAAACAACTGTATTCCGAGAAGCTGCTCATGTCAACAATTATTGTTATTAAATCTTTTATTTATAAAGCACCAATATATTATGCATCTCTTGACTGTCAGATGTGAATGTCAAGTTCAGATCAGGTCTCCTGAACTCATTTGAGAGAAGGCTGCTCTCCCGCACCGTCCCCACTTACTATCTACTCTCTTATTGAAGCTTGATAAAATATTCACTATGAATCTCGTTATTGCAGCCCTGTCCCTATCTACTCGTTGATGCGCCAGTTGAATTTTACTATGCGCCAAAGCTTAATGATGCAATGACATCCCCTAGAGGCAATGACCCATACTTGCCAACTCTTTCTCCTTCCCTCCGGTAGGTCCCAGAAGGGAGATGCAGCTGACAGGCTCCAGGGGCTTGATGTCATGAAATGCACCATAAAGTCTTACCCCTCCCCCCCCCCTTTGCAGGGTCATGGATCACAGCATTCTGAAGCAGGGAGCAGAGCGACTATCTATGATTTATATTAAAATGCTTCAAAATGTCCTGCTCCATATACACTCTATGGACAAAAGTATTTGGCCACATCTGTTACATACTGAATTCTGGAGTTTCAATCAGACCCATTGACACAGTTGTATAAAATCAAGCACCCAGCCATGCAGTCTCCATATGCAAACATTTGTGTTACAAAATGGGTCATTCTGAAGAGCTCAATGACTGTAAGCGGGGTACTGTGATAGGATGCTACCTTTCCAATAAGACGGTTCGTGAAATTTCAGTGGAAGCGTTTAGGAAGAACAGTAACTCAGCGGAAGAAAAAATGTAAAATCACAGAGCAAGGTCAATGACTTCTAAGATGAATGGTGCGCAAAAGATGTCAACGCTCTGCTGATTCCATAGCTGAAGAGTTCCAAAGTTCCACTGTCATTAATGTAAGTACAAAAGCTGTGCGGCGGGAACTTAATGGAATGGGTTTCCATGGCCAAGCAGCTACCTGCAAGCCTCATATCACTAGGTTCAATGCCAAGTGTCGGATGGGGTGGTGTAAAGCACACTGACACTGGACTGTGGAGCAGTGGAAATGTGTTTTGTGGAGTGGCAAATCACTCTTATCTATTTGGTAGTCAGATGTGCGAGTCTTGGTTTTCCAGGAGAACGTTACCTGCCTGAATGCATTATGACAGCTGTGAAGTTTGGTGGAGGAGGGATAATGGCATGGGGTTGTTTTTCAGGGTTTGGGCTCCAGTGAAGGGTAATCTTAATGCTTCAACATTCCAAGTCATTTTGGACAATGTTATGCTTCCAACTTTGTGGCAATAGTTTGGGGAAGGCCCTTTTCTATTCCAACATGACTGAGCGCCAGTGCACAGAGCAGGGACTATAAAGACATGGTTTGATGAGTTCAGTGTGGAAGAACTTGATTGGTTTTCACAGAGTACTGACCCCATCAAGCATCTTTGAAAAAAATTGGGAACCGGAGATTGCGAGCCAGGCCTCCATGTGCAACATCAGTGCCTGACCTCATAAATGCTCTACAGAATGAATGGGCACAAATTACCACAGTCCAAAACCTTGTGGAAAGTCTTCCAAGAAGAGTGAAAGCACCACCTCCATATTACAGTATATGTATTTGAATACAATGTTATTACAGTCCCTGTTGGTGTAATGGTCAGGCGCATATAGTGTACATCCATATAATATAGTATTCACCATTCGGAGTCTCATCTCATACAGCATGATTGTTGGGCCACGCACAGGCAGAATGACTACTGCTCTGTCTCTGTGTACATGTGCACAGCCTGATGTTCTGCCTGTGCAGAACAGCCAATAGCAGAGCAGTCATTATATCTGTTTTATTACCTTAGATGGGCAACGTCGCAATTTTTGCTGTTTTGAAGTATTGGTAACTTTGCTAAAGCTTCTAAAAAGGAAAAGTGGAAGTGTTGCCCATAGCAACTAATGAAATTAGAGTTGTATATGTTCCAGAATGTACTAAATGAATGATTGATTTGATAATACATCAAACTATTTCTTTTTAGTAGCCTTAATAAAATGATTTGGATCATTTAGAATATAACATTTAGAACCGGATCCTGACCTCTGTACGTTTATTGAACTCCCCTGTCACTCTCTCGTGCACATTTAAGTGGCTTACACTGCCATAAGACAGCCTTTAGTCACACATATGAATCGGAGGTCTATACATAACCCCTTAATCCCACCCAGGCTGTAAAATGTAAATGTTACCCCGCCCACCTCACGGAGTTTAGACGGAACTAAGTTCCACACGAGATCTGGGGCCATATTCAGAGATCCGTTTTCACGGGGAGTTGCGTGCGTATTTTTAGGTAAGTTATAATTGTGCATGCGTAGTAACAAAGTATTTACATAAGTAACGTAGAATATTCGCACATACGCACTTTAGGCACGGACATGTGAATCGCACTTGGGGACATACGTACGAGCGAGCGGTGTTAAAATATGTACCTGAAATGTTACGTGAAAGAGGGTGGGGGGGGCATTTAAATGAGTCTTTGAGGGCGCAGTTACATAGAATCGCATGTACGGCATACATATATGCACGTATGTACACACGTAAGGTTAGAGGTGGTCTATGGAGGCGTAAGTCTACAATTGCACGGCCGTGAGCCTGCATATAATTGCGTACTTTTAAAAATCGGATCTGTGAATACGGCCCCTGTTGCGGAAAATCTGGCATGTGCATGTTCATTGCCAGTCAGACAGCCACATTCCGCATGTAGCATGAGAAACTCAGCTGTCTCTCGGGGGTATGGATGCAGTTCAGAATTCGTCACTGAGTAACAATAATAGACTAACTGTTTTTGGTGTAAATTGAGCTGTGATATGCTAAATCAGTAAGTGCTGCATGATTTCTTCCTTGAAGGAGATATATTCTGTTCGTTGTCATCCTGTGGTAATGATTTTTTGCAGTTGGGTTTATTTTTAAACAGTTGCATTACTATAACAACATTTGTATGACTAGAACAGTGAATTTAACGTAATGATCCATATAGAACACATTGCATAGTGTAGGTCAGCTAGGAAAGAGCGCAGTCTTTCCATTGGTAAAACTTGGCTGACATATTGCACCAAGTGATGTATATAATGTTGTTCAGCAGCCCTGAAACCATGCAATGAATCCTCAACGGCAGAAACTAAGCTGCTTATTCCTAATTCACTTCAGAAATAAAATGCAGGAAAATCCCTTGTTAAGTACATGGTCAACTGAAAGCCTGAAAGTAAGTGTGTGTGTGACAATGAAGAAAGAAGGTATGGTTTAATGTGTGTGTGTGTGTGTGTGTGTGTGTGTGTGTGTGTGTGTGTGTGTGTGTGTGTGTGTGTGTGTGTGTGTGTAAAAAGGGTACCAATGTGTGTGTGACAATGAAGAAAGAAGGTATGTTTTAATGTGTGTGTGTGTAACAATGAAGAAAGAGAGTAACAATGTTGTAATGTGTGTGTGTGTGTGTGTGTGAGACAATGAAGAAGGAGGGTATATTTTAATGTGTGTGTGTAACAATGAAGTAATAGAGTTACAATGTTTTAATGTGTGTGTGTGCCCGTGTGTGTGTGTGTGTGTGACAATGAAGAAAAAGTGTACCAGTGTTTTAATGTGTGTGTGTTTTCAAATAGAAAATAAATTGTATTTATTAACAAGGTTACTCCACTCTAAAAATAATAGGGCTTTTTTATTACATCATTTAATACAGCCCCAACAAAACAGTACCCAGTGACTATGTACCAGATCCGGACACCCTACCTTAAGACTTCCACGCTGCCCTCATGTAATATAGGTGTGGTACGGAAATCTGGATTGTACGTAAGGCCTGATAAGCCCCTCCCTCAGAGCCGAAGTGCTTCTTCTTCCTGCCCTGTGCCACCCACCTTCGGATTTATTACCAGGACAGGTCTGGATTCAGAATTCCACCCTGGAACTGCGGCGCCTTCGCTACATCACCAGTAGGGCATGTTTTCCGATCCCAGAGATCAGAATATGCCCTCTTTGTGTTAATCTGGATTTTGCCCTGTTACTTTTTTTCATAAAAGAGATACCTGTACCATACATACATAAGCATGACCACTGTTTTTAGAGTGGGGCTTGACTTGCATAGCATGGCGTAGACAGCACAGTGCCCTCCTCCTGCTACATGCACTGTAAAATCTCCTGTTTCCAAGGGGCACCCACAAGGTCAGTGCTTTGTTTCTGGTCACCCTATGCAAAGTTTTAGCTGCCTGGGGTAGCAAACTTGTGGAAATTTTGAGTCTCTGAAATCGAAGCACAATGGCAATGTTGCAATGCTGCAGCAGAGGCCCAACAGTGTAATAGTAAGAAATCTAGGGATTCCCCAGCATCATCCTGACCACCTAGTCTGCCTGACCTGGGCAATGCAGCACAAGTCTGAAGGTTATCACATTTAATAACACATTAGTAAAGTAAGTGGAATTTTTTTTGCAATTAAATACATTTATAGGGGGGGATATTAGTTCTAGTTTTGATTGTAACTTATATTTTAATTTCATAATAAAAAAAATGAATTCTTCTGTTTGAAAAGTACATTTAATAAAGTAGTACAGTGGTTCCCAAACTTTCTCAGTTCGAGGCACCCTTAGGGTCTCCATATTTTTTTTCAAGGCACCCCTAAGACCAAAATACAATAGAATACAATAGGAAATAGAAACATTCCGAGGCACCCCAGTGAGAGCGTCGCGGCACCCCTGGAAGCCGTGGCGCACAGTTTGGGAATCACTGAAGTAGTATTAAAAAGATTGCATTGTTATTTATCTTCGTAAATGATTTAAAATAGAAAAGGATAAAAAAAAACAGTTAACCGAGCAAAGCAGTAAAAATAACCTAAATTAAATGTAATATTTATCATGTGAAGTCAGGTCTATGGTATGCTCTCTGTATTGATTTTAGTTTACTGGTGGGCTCTGTATTTTATGTACGTCTC
Source organism: Limnodynastes dumerilii (assembly GCA_011038615.1). NCBI lineage: Eukaryota > Metazoa > Chordata > Amphibia > Anura > Limnodynastidae > Limnodynastes > Limnodynastes dumerilii. Next base: position 69,749 of record WWET01002990.1, read on the forward strand.
TGTTTTGAATAGTGGCCACTGCTCCCTACTTTGTATTGCAGTCTCTTGTGTGCTCTCTGTATTGTGTATATGGGTCACTGGTGTGCTCTCTATATTGTGTATATAGGTCACTGGTGTGCTCTCTGTATTGTGCATATAAGTCACTGATGTGCTCTCTGTATTGTGCATATAAATCACTGGTAGGCTCTTTGTATTGTGTATATAAATCACTGGTGTGCTCTCTGTATTGTGTATATAGGTCACTGGTGTGCTCTTTGTATTGTGTATATAGGTCACTGGTGTGCTCTTTGTATTGTATATATAGGTCACTGGTGTGCTCTTTGTATTGTGTATATAGGTCACTGGTGTGCTCTCTGTATTGTGTATACAGGTCACTGGTGTGCTCTCTGTATTGTGTATATAGGTCACTGGTAGGCTCTTTGTATTGTGTATATAGGTCACTGGTGGGCTCTCTGTAATTTGGGCGTCACATTTTTACTGTCACAGGGGTGTCATAGCAAAATAATTTGAGTCATCTGAGAAAATGCTTACATTTAGTGAAAGTCTCTGATTCCAACTAGATCTAATAAACTGCTTCCCACAGAAGTGAAATTAAATATTGATTGGAAATCAAATAGCATAGGTGGAGGAAAGCTGGTTACTTACTTAAGTAGTGTTTCCTTCACAAAATAAAAAGTCTTATCATTTGAAAAATAAGGAATTCTTAATGGAAGTTGAGGCTGGGAAATCGTTTCTCACTAGACTGCTTTTTCTGCATTTTAACTTTCAGTCTCTAGTTCTGAAGCTGTCAATGCTGGAATTGCCATTGTCCTATTTGAACTACCAAATGGCTTATAATCAAGTCACCTTCCTCTCTCTGATTAGGGGAATGTTTTTTTCATTAAACATCGCCTCACGGGCAACACAAGAAATCGTGACTGTGTTCTCACGCTTTCTTTTTTCATAACCGCTCTCTATTGCCCCAGGAAGTTAATAAAGTATTAAATCCCAGATATGAAAAAATAACAGTTATCTCAGGCATCTGAGTTCAGGAAAACAATTGTTGTAAGGAAGAAATATGATTTATTTGAAGCGTCTATATCCATATTTTGATGGCTGTCTTTCATGTGCCATTATGTAAAAGGCAGAGATTGTCATTGCTGATGACAGCTGGAGACAGCTTTACTACCATAACCCGACTTTTAATGTACTGTGTCAAAACATTTAGCTCCACTGCTTTTAACCGTCATTAGCTATTTTTTTTAATACTGTGTTATTTTATATGAAGTGAACTATCTAACAGAAATAATTTAATACACTTTGCATATGAATAAAATGACACTTGCACAAAGGACTTAATTAAATTGTTAATTTGTATATAGGCTGATAGAGAAAGTGTTTCATGTAAAATAAAACTTAATGTTGAGGTTTTATCTGAATTTTTTGCCGAAAATTCGCATACGATGAGCGTACGCTCGCTTGCGAGCGTTGCTCTGGATCAGGCCCATTGTGCTTCTTTGTCTGGAATGTGAGCAATAATTATATGAGTGTATTAAACACCTGTTCTGTTCCTGTGGTCATAAAGGATTACCTGCATGTGTTGGATTACTTTGTATTTGTGATGCTCAATGCTGTTACTATCTCTGATCTTTTTATTTATTTTATATTTCTTTTATACATGAGAAAAGAGGAACTAAACATGTATAGCTTTGAGCAGAGAAGGGAGAGGGGGGAAATGATAGCAGCTTTCAAGTATATCAAGGGGTATAACCAGCTAGAGGAGGGGGTTGTTTTTCAAAGGAAGAGGTGTAATACAACACAAAGACATGCGTATAAACTGGAGGGCGGTAGATTCATAGGAAATTTAAACATCCTTGGGATAAATATAAGGATATCCTAAATCTCAAACTAAATTGAGGGTAAAATATTATCTACGGTCAGTATAGTTCTAAATAAACTGGACAGACTGGATGGTCCATGTGGCTCTTATCTGCTGTCACTTTCTATGTTTCTACATATAAAGCATTGTAATCCATAATGTATAATGTAAATGAAAAACAAGCCTTTAGTATTTATTTAGCATTTAACATTTTACTTTCAAATCTGACCACAAACACCACGATAACATTGCCCCGGGAGGCCCCCCAGACTCCACCTCCTATCTGGAGCGTTATTACTCATATCATTGTAGTATTTTGGTGGAGTCACCTTATAGGTTTCTTGTTTTGTGCTACTTTGTTGCAAATTTTGAAGGATTTGCCTTTTAATAGCTTGAGGAAAGGTATCAATATAACTCTCCCAGACCACAAATAAATGTTTGACCTGCTGTTTCCTCTCATATGCAGAACACAGAGATATGCAACACTATAGGGCACAAGTTCGGATCAAGCCCACAATGTCTAATAATCGGGGCTATATGCCTGCTGCACTGCGACCATCGTAACAAGATAGGTACAGTAGTGGTCAGATCATTCAGGCAGACTGAATGATCCGCTTATCCAGGAATATCGCATTTAAGAATGCTGGACCGGATTCACAACCCCCGGACGTATTGCACATACGTCCTTAATTTACTGCTAACAGCTACTACGCATGTGATGTAACTATTTTACATAATCAACATATCGTTTCGTTACGTACATACCGTATATACGGTCCTAAAGACCGCATGTACGCAATCTACATAACAAAACAATCAGTAGATTACGTAAAATAGTTATCCATGCATAGTTATTGAGCCTATCAGCTAAAATATATCATGTTTGACCAGCTTTAGCATATAGGGTGAGACTATAAACAACTGCATGTTAGCCTCATCTTCTAGTCACTTCTAATGACAATATACAGACAGATTTACTAAGCTGCAGGAAAGGAAAAGTGGAGATTTTGCTCATAGCAACCAATCAGATTCTAGCTGACATTTTCTAGTATATAATAGAAAAGTGAGAGCTAGAATCTGATTGGTTGCTATTGACAACATCTCCACTTTTCCTTTCCCGCAGCTTAGTAAATCTAGCTTATAATATGATGTTGCAAAAATATAGAAAGGCGTTATTGTCGGGTGTGGGGCTCCGGTACGAACGGCCAATTTTCAAATTGGCTATTTTCTACCCAGCCAGTTGCGAACTGGCTGGGATTTCGATTGCTATGCCTTGATGAGGTATAGCAATCGATTCGCGGAGCACCGAAAGCTCTGTGGTGCAAAAAGTTGTAAAAAAAATAGTCCCCCCACTCCATTCCGTAATTCTTACCCTAACCCTCCCCTCTTACTACCCTAACCCTAACCCTCCCTCCCTGGCAGCCTGACCCTAACCCTCCTTTAATTGCAGCCTGACCCTAACCCTCCCTCCCCTGCAGCCTGACCCTAACCCTCCATCTCCCGCAGTCTGACCCTAACCTTCCCTCTCCTGCAGCCTGACCCTAAGCCTCCCTTCCCTGCAGCCTGACCCTAACCCTCTCTCCCCTGCAACCTGACCCTAACCTTCTCTACTTTCGGATATCCTAATTTCGGAAAACAGAGTTTCTTAGTGGGGATTGACAACGGTTATTGTCCAGTCATAAATAGACCCCAAAGGGATAAAATTTACATCCCTCAGCATAGCTTTCATCTTGAATGGAAAAAAAGGTCTGAGATGTAAACTTTTATTTGCTAAGAGAACCAAAACATTCCAAGGTAGTAAAAGGTCAGCACAATATTCCAATGCACAGGCATCAGAGGGGTAGAAGTTAAGCTAAGCAAGCAGACTTTGCCCAGAAGAGGGCTTGGTTTGGTGGCTTAGGGCACGGCTTATTTTGTCCCAGTTTGCACTGATTAGTTTAAAGTTAGTTAGTTATTAGGAAGTTAAATAATAGCAGCTTCCAAGAATTTGAAATTATATGAGATCTATTTAATATTTAAACATTTTATTGGCATTTCTATAACTTTCCAAATTGATATTTATTTACATTTATCAAATGTTTTCAAGAAATCCCTTTTCTGCACCTTTTTATGACACCTTATATTCCTCTGAGCCAGTGTCAGTGCCAACTATCACCCGCAAAGGTCTCCAGGGATACAGCAGATGTTGCATTTCGGCATAGCCTGACCTGTCACAGTGCTCTGATGCCCTTTCTGGTCCACAAGGTGTGGAAAACGATCACATTTTACTTGTGTGCATCTGCATAGAACGAACTTTCATTACGGATCTGGATGCTCAGAATCATAGTGGAAGTAATGTCATCTGTGGGACAGGGTAACCTGCATACAGCTTGTACACATAACAGGGGGGAGGAGGAATTTAAATAGTACAGTAAGGGCTGAGTTACATCCTTATGTACTGTTTAGACTTTTGCACCGTGCTGGGTTGAGAAAATGACACCTTTGAAGAAGGACGTTCATGGTATTCATGGAGTAGATAAGCAATAGGAAGGGATCTTGTGGTATTTTTATTTAATACAGTTTTCCATTTTTTTTTTGTTTATTATGATATAGTTCATATTTTTCATTTGCATTGCTGATGTACTACAGATTCCAGCAGGCCTTGGATGCACAGTAAGTACACGGTGGCACTTGTTACTCTCCAAGTACTAGCATTCCCTGGAATTGGTCACGGTTTTACCTGTAATGCGTCATTTTCCATCCTTTGTCAAAAATGTATTACCCCCCACCCCATCCCTTCTTCAACCACCTAAATTATTCAGTGATGTTGGTAAAGCCTTAGATCTTGCGACAGGCCACATTGCAACTCTGGCTTCATGCAGACGTTTGACAATCATACTGCACGTTCACTGCAGATTTGGATAAAGAGACAACATATGTTCTGTTTTGTGAGTTTGGGCGCAGATTGCTCTCGCGCCTTGTGTGTAATCAGCAGCAATCTCACAAAGACACAGGTGGATTTTGCATCTGTGTTGAGTCTGTTTTTGTCACAATCTCAGCAAAACCTACAATTGAATACTTCTTTCATATCATGCTTTCTGCTCAACATCTGCAGACCTAGAAAACTGCCAGCCTGTGTGATCTGCTCTGCAAAACTACTGACAGCGCTAAGTGAGCTCATTATGTGGAATGTGCAGGCAAAGCACTTATTAGAATCAGAAATAATAAGACAATTTCAGATCTGATATATGTACAATACAGGAAGCGAAGAAATAAAACTGAAGACATGCTGGAGATAGAGAACTATGGAAAGTATATCTGTGTTGTACAAATGCAGTTGTATTGCACAGGTAAACTAAGACTTTGTGAGAAATAACATTTATTTCAATAAGTATATAAATAATCTATATTATATTATATTGTACACTGTTATTATCATTTATTTATGTAGCACCAATTTCTGCAATGCTACACAGGAAATGTTTGTCATTGTCATCAGTCCCCTGCATCTATATTTCTAATACAAACATTTTAGCAACAAATAATCCTACCACTTTTTGGAGTGTTATTGGCTGAGTTTCACACTCCCAGGGCCTCATTCACTAAACGCGAATTTTTTGGACAAATTCGCATCGCGGGGCATCGCGGCGAATTTAATGCGAATATTTTTAATTTTGTTCCAAATTCACTAAGCCGCGAATTGCATGCAAATTTTTTAAACTCAGGCGATGCGTTTTTTTTTATTTTTCATATTCGCGGCGAATTTTCTATTTTGTTTGCGGCGAATAGATTGAACTCCATGTTAAACTATAGAGTTTGAATTTTTTAGTTAAATTCGCTTGAACAAGGCTAAATTCGTTTGAATTTGAAGCAACTCACGTGACTATGCCGTGATCACGCGAGATTCTCAAATTCAAACTGAGTATATAAACGTTTGAGCCACCATTTTACTTTGCAGTCTTTAGAGGTGCTTCAGTGGTTTGGTGGTTTGGGCTTTCCTACTGGCTGTATTAGTGTTATTTCTTACAGAAATCTGGTCACTTCTCTTGTTCTACTCATTATGTAAGTAATAATGACAAGTAATTATGTTTTTTAATGCAAGTTTTATTATCTAAAAATGGTTTAAATGAAAGTTTAAAAAAACATGTAAAAGTCAAATATCACCTGCTGAGTATTGAATTGAATTAAATACATCATTAACATTATTTGTAACAATATGGTTCCTATCTAAGTAATGCATTTATATAGACAGCATATTGAATCTATACCTTATAATGGTGATTTTAAGGTAATTCGCAGGTCCAGAGTTGTGAATTGATCTCAGGTGAATTGGGATTGATTTGGATGCGATTTGATCAATTCGCCCTTAGTGAATAATGATTTTCCTATACCTTCCATAGTAAAAAATTGGGACCGCGAATTCGATACACGCGAATTGAATTTAAAGTCAATTCGCTTGAATTATGCTTTTGTGATTTTGGGTTCGCGAATTTTTCACCTCAATTCACGCAATTTCTCGCGAATAAAACGAATTCGCGTTTAGTGAATGAGGCCCCAGGAGCGCCCTTATCAACCACTTATTATATTATATTCATTTGAATTATGGATTGTTATGCCTGTATATGCTTCTTGGCTATATTACTTTAAGGATCACGTCCATTGATTTTGCTCTTATTGATTACTCTCATTGATCGCTTCTATTTATTTATTCAGTTCCTAACGTAGCTTATGATTAGTTTCCCATACCCCCAATGTATCACATAGCATAAGGTGTCAGACAGCACCTTTCTCACCTCTCCTGTTGATTGCGGTCAGTTCTAGTGAACAGTGTTTTGAGTATAATTTACTTGTCCATCAATGTTACTATTTACATTGATGCTAGATATGAGGGGAGGCACGAGAAAACAAATCATTCAAAGCATTCACACTTTGGAGTAATATTGCGCACTTACCTAAATATACGCATCCTAATAATCCGCAATACCGATTCACAGAAAAGAAAGAACCTGGTTATCCCCTCCCCCTGTGTCAGGAGCACAACACAAGTCTTTCCTGCGTATAGTTAGGTACGTACAGACTTTATTAGCTGTGAATCGATCATGTGTTTTGGTGTTTAAAATTGTTTTTGATTTAAAGACACGTAACTAAACGCACTAATTAGGATTTGGAAAAGGAAAGTACTTTTTTTTTCTAAAAACAGCTCGTATTCTCATTAACATATGTAAACAAAATAAT
>WWET01002990.1:139035-175342 GCA_011038615.1 Limnodynastes dumerilii
TTCGCTGTATTCACAAGTTACACCTTTAAAAAAAACTGTGGAATTCAGGTGGTGTAAAGTTATTTGTATTCTTTATTTGCAGGGATATATCTTGTAATTGCTTATTGTACACAGAAAATGATCAACTTTTATATAACACTAATCTTTAAAGTTGCTCTTAATAAACTTTAAAAACATCACCTCACAACTGTAATACTGTTATGTAAAGATTACATTAAAATAAGTTGTAATCAACATGGTTTAGGGCAGGAGTAACTTGAACAGATTAATTGCAAGCCCCTTCTTAAGTCAGAATGTGGACCAGGATGGGGATTTGAGTCAAATCGCCTCTACCCCAAGGCGATTTGGAAAACGGCGATTTGATGGAGAGATTGAGTCGATTTCATTAAACTGACCTTAGTGAATTGGGCGATTTATATATGTTATATGGGAAACATTTGGACGATTTCAGACCAGCGATGTGTGGCGAGTCGATTTGGAAAAAGGCTCAACTCCCAGGACTTTGGCTTTAGTGAATACAGTGATTTCAAAATCACAGCCAAAGTCCCGGCAGTTTGGGCTATTTGGCCCAAATCGATTTTAGTAAATGAGGCCCTAAGACACCTTATATCAATACACACATAATATCAGCATAAAAAACTAAATGTAGCATGGAGTTTTGCAGCAAATGGTCAGTGTAATATAACTCCTTTAAACTCTAATTGGTACCTATTTATGGAATCACAACATCTTGACTGAATTCTGGACTCTCATTTATTTATTTATATATTTTTGGAATCCATTTATGAATTTATTTACTTATTTGGCTTCTTATTGACTTTAGAGTTATATTGCACCGACTAAGGTGATATAAGGTGTCTTAGTGAGGTTTTGGTATATTTTTTATTTATATATATTTATATGTTTTTTTTTCCCCTGGAACATTTGATACGTTTATTATTTTAGATAGATTTTAAATTGTGTATAACCTTTTTATTTTAGATTATCAGATTCCAGATGTTTGTATCACTCACACACTGCCCATACTATCACTCACACACTGCCCACCATACTATCACTCACACACTGCCCATACTATCACTCACACACTGCTCACCATACTATCACTCACACACTGCCCATACTATCACTCACACACTGCTCACCATACTATCACTCACACACTGCCCATACTATCACTCACACACTGCTCACCATACTATCACTCACACACTGCCCATACTATCACTCACACACTGCTCACCATACTATCACTCACACACTGCCCATACTATCACTCACACACTGCTCACCATACTATCACTCACACACTGCCCATACTATCACTCACACACTGCTCACCATACTATCACTCACACACTGCCCATACTATCACTCACACACTGCTCACCATACTATCACTCACACACTGCCCATACTATCACTCACACACTGCCCACCATACTATCACTCACACACTGCCCATACTATCACTCACACACTGCCCACCATACTATCACTCACACACTGCCCACCATACTATCACTCACACACTGTTCATACTATCACTCACGCACTGCCCACCATACTATCACTCACACACTGTTCATACTATCACTCACGCACTGTCCACCATACTATCACTCACACACTGCCCATACTATCACTCACACACTGCCCACCATACTATCACTCACACACTGTTCATACTATCACTCACGCACTGTCCACCATACTATCACTTACACACTGCCCATACTATCACTCACACACTGCCCACCATATTATCACTCACACACTGTTCATACTATGACTCACACACTGCCCATCATACTATCACTCACACAATGTTCACACTATCACTCACACACTGTCTATACTATAACTCACACACTGCCATACTATCATTTACACTGTCCTCTTTGTTCCATCTTAACTTTGGGTTACTTCCTTTCTTTTCTTCAATCTTCCTTTCTCCATGTCTTTTCTGTCTTCCCAGCTCCTCGTCTTTCTTCCTGTTGGCTCTTCTTAATGCGTGCCATGACGTTATCACGCCCAGCGCACCACTGCCAAGGAACCAGGGCACTGTTCATAGCTCACAGTGTTCTGGTTCTGTTGTCTGTAGTGAGTCCATGGACCAGGTGGGGACTTAAGGAGGCCCTAAAACTGATGCTGGCGCCCAGGCCCGGGAGGCACCTACCCTCGGCCCAGACCGCCTCTAGACACGTCAGTCAACACTAATATTGTCATCATTAGTACTTACACCAGGGGTTGGGCAGGTGCTAAACAATGCAGCTAATACTGTTGTAACTTGCTGATATAGGACCAGATCCAGACTTAAGCAAAGTGCGTAAGTGGAGTGTTTTGACTGGAGGACGCATGCTTCAAATGTTACACAAACATAACACTAACGTACCTATCATCGTATGGAACTAAGTTCTGTACAATGCCATTTCAGTACAAATAAGCTGTGCTTCCCCAGTTCCCCAGTTTAACAAGGATTCATTACAACAATGATTGGACACTTGTCACCAATAAATTAACACTAGGTAGAAGCACTTAGATAAGGATTTCCAGCAAGTATAGTTAATGAAATTAAATATTATTTTGTCGGTCTCAGGTGCTTGATAAACTTGGCAGACAGATAATATAGAGTTTTACAGTCATATAGACTCCTTTGATATCATCACCAAAATCCCGGGTTTTTGCCTTAGACCCGGTTTTTTTGTGGTAATGTGAAAGGTTCCCGGATCTAATTACCTGGGAATTGGACCTGGAAGAATAGAAGGGTATTGCCTGGGTCTGTCCTGGGTAGGGGTGCAATGTGAAAGTTGCGACTCAGGTTTTTCAATCCAAGTCTCACCTAAAGAAACCTGATTGTCAATTCTCAACTCAATTCAAGTCAATTCCCTTCTCTATCTATGCCTCTTTGAAGGTTTGGTATGAAACTATCCCTCTGATAGGCGACCTGACCCTTCCCTCTAATAATCTCTCCTCCTTAGCCATATCTAAAGTAATACATGACTCGAATATCTCTAGTTGTGCACACAAAGGCGTTCAATCGCCTCTCTGATATTATGTCCGGAAACGTTTGAATCTCTTTTTCTGAGCTACAGAGTAAGTATAACATCCCCTCCATAGACTTCTATAAATATATTCAATTAAAATATTGGATCAAATCAATTGTCAGGACCTACGGACCTCTGTGCCCTCCCTCAGACCTTCTTAAATATAAACTATCTCCAGACGCAGGTAAGAAAGGTATCAATTTCTGGTATTGGCATATTGCGCAACCTCGAGAGAGTATAAAATCTGAATCACAGATGGCTTGGGAGGTGGATCTTATGACTAGTTTTGACACAGACAAATGGGAAATGATAAGACATATAATATTTCTCACAAATTGTCCAAATGTTTAAACCACACTGAAATGCAAATAAAGCTACTGCACAGAATGTATCTCACGCCGCTTAAGCTCCACAAAATCTGACCAACCCAATCGAAATATTGCTGGCGTGGCTGCAATGAATTAGGTTCCTAAATTAGATCTATCTCCTATCCCAGGTATAGCCTTATTTCACTTCTGTCCCTCATCAGTCACTACTTATGCTAGTTATCTCTTGGGCCACATTTGTATCGCAGCTAGGGCTGCTATAGCTCAAAATTGGAAAAATGCTGATCCTCCCTCTCTAAGCAAAATAATCTCTAAATGACAATTTCCTGATGGAGACTGAGGGCTCACTGTATTCAACTTCTACTTTGTTGCTTATTATTAAATGGTTTGCCTGGCATGAGTTTGTTACAGTTGGGGATGGTGTTTCTCTAGTTCCCTTTCCCTTAGATATGGACCCTCTCCCTTTTAGCCTAAACGGGTATACAATATTTGCTATCACAACTCTTTGGATATTATTGTAATCTTTTTAAGACAGGGTTAATTCGCTCATGCCTTATACCTGCTGTTACTTGTTCTTTTATCTTTAACAGAAATATATTGTCCTCTCTGTTGTTTGTTGTTATATTACCATTGTATGTCCCAGCTTCTATGTAATAACATCCTAATAAGAACTATTGATGGAAACCTGATTGGAGGGATTTGTTTACTATTGCTATGGCAATAGTAAATAAATCCCTCTCTGGGAGCCGTTGCGTCGACCATCACACTGTCAGGGCAGACCTGGGTCCCGGAATTTCCAAGGTCAACCCTGCAGTGTGAAAGGCTTTGACACAGGAATCTCCCGGATCAGAGGTGGACGTAAAAGGGCTTTATTTTTTAGACCACAAATAACACGGCAATAAACAGAGTTGAAAAACTAGGCTTATTGCAGGCGATGTGATGTGAAAACGGTAATAATTGAATGTAAATCCTGTTAATCTAGACTAATGTTACACTGGTGTGAAATATGCAGATTGTGATTTAATAACTCGTCAATAAATCCTTACACTAATTCATCTCTTTTCCATTCAGTACTTTTATAATTTTAATTTAAAATTTCTCTACATCAACTATGAATAATACACTTATCGATTGATGATGTCTCCCATTGTATAACAACGAGAAAGGATTCCAAATACTAAATAATGACACAGAGACATGATTGGTTATTGAAACAGGTCATGGTTTACATTAAAAGAGCTATTCAAATGCGGCAATAAAGTACTATAGAATTCAATTAATTGACAGCAATTACATTTTAACAATTTTACTGACACAGCTATTTGTAGATTCTCGTTCTCTTTCCCATTATCTTGGCATTCGCCCTACCACAAGATAAGTGTATGAGGTGACAATATGCAGTTGGATGCCATTAGGTGAAGATGCTAACTGTTCCACACAGGTGATGTTTTCTTTGAATATAGAAAATTAATAAGAGATAAAGTTGGGGAAAAAAGATGTAGGGGTACCAGTGGTAAAAATGGGGAAAGTAAATAAATGCAGAAGTGCAGAGCCTAGCAAGAGAAAAATAGGGCTGAAGTCAAAATAGGCAGGGAAAAAAGAGAGGGTGAAAAGATTGGACGGGAGATTGGAAGACAATATAGTAAAGGAAGAGGAGGAATACAGCTCTGGAGACTGTTATAGCAGTAAATGGAGGACCAACTTCATATAAATACTCATTATTTCAAAATTATTTGTTCAACTGTGTTTTTGTCTTCCATGTGGGATGCTGTTTCATTGCCAAAATATTCGGCATGTAGAAAATTACTATTGGGTTCCTATTTCAAGACATTCCCAATAGCAACAGCCTGTAGCAGGCTCAGGTTAGGGCTAGGCCTAAAAAAGGGATGGTTAGGCTTTAAGAATGGAGGGTTAGGGCTTAAGAGAAAGGTTAGAGTTAGGCTGCAGGACATGAACGGTTAGGGCTTAGGAAGGGAAAGGTTAGGGATAGGCTGTGAGAAATGAAGGGTTACCGTTAGGGGAGGGTTAAGGGTAGGGCTAGATTGCAAGTGCTTACCTGTTAGCGGAAAAATCTTCGCAACTTTAGAAGTCGCAGTACCACTCCTGTCAAAAATGGAGACTTGCCAGTAGTCACCATTCAACCGTCGCACAATAATCTATCGCAAAACAGACCATCTTGTGGAGCCCTTCAATGTACAGAATCATAGGAGCAGAACACAGGAGGGCACATGATTTTGTCCAGGATCCAAACTTCAGATTTTAATGAGAGCTACAATACATACATACATGGATTGCTGAGCGCTGTTTTAAGCTGTCAATCTCTGACAGCGTCTATCAGTAAGTGGCCCTGATTGGCTCTGCCTAGTCTCATTCATCCAGACTCAGGCTCAGCCTCCTTGCTTTGGGGCCGCTGATACATGCTCTTAGCTAGCTGTACAACATTGCCAGAAAAAAATCCCCATATGCTTCTCAGAATTATTTCCCACTCTGTGGAAACAGCAAAACCACCAGAGAGGAAACTATAACAGCTCTAACTACCACCAATTCTTTTTGTTGCCGATAATACATTAGCAGTGTTAACTTGAAAGCCATCTACTTAATTACTACAATAGAGAAATAATGAACATTTATGTACAAAAGTAAGTAAGTCATTTTTCCCCACTGTGCAATGCAATTGCTAATTTTATGGCTGACATATACGTTGACGGTTACATCCATTTTTACAAGAACCTACTGTGTAAAATCTACCTGGCTTCTAGCTCATGAATAATTCAGTCTGTTATAGATGTCAAGTACTCCATGTACCTGTTTGTGAGATTTCAAACCATGAAAACAATGTAACTGCCATCACGTACAGATACCAGAGAATAATAAGTCAAAGTCCCCTGGTGAGCAGAGACCTAATTGCAGCAAGGGATAAACAGCATATATTACATATCAGTAATAAATAAATTGTACTGGCCCTTATTCCCCTTATGACTCAGCTACAGTTGCATAAAAGTCATTTAAGAGTCGATGACAATGTGTCATGAACAAAAGGCAAGACAAAGTAAAACTGCATATTTAGTTTGAGATCTTATGATAAGTACAATAATTATGTAAATGTCTCCACATGTTGGCCTAAAGCTTAAATGCTTTAATTGACTGATACAGACTTTGGTCCGGATCTAGAGCTGATAACGACAGGAGACGCTATGTACCTAAGGCTCCTATCAGTCTTTACTCTGCATGCACTGTATATGGAACTCATCCATCCGATTCAGAATTCCATGTGGGGGCAGGCCCACTCACTATACATATGAGATACACATGGTGGGTGGGATACGGAATAGTAATCTTACACTAAAGTAATCGCACACGAAAGCCCTTATGTGCGACCCACCGTAGGATTCTGCATGCGGAAGGCCCAATACGTGCCAGGGGAGTGCAGGGGAAGCGCACTCCCATCGGTCGTACAGAATTCTGGATCACAAATTCCTATGTTAACCTCTGTTGTGGAGGGTAACTTACGGAATTTACTGGTAGTTCAGGATACGGGCCTTTGAAAGTAACATAAACAACAGGGGAAATGAACAACTTGGCAAAACCATGTTTAATCGGCAAAATGAAACTGTGCAGCACATAATTAGATTTGAGGTAGCATATAACGGCTGATTCATGGTAGCCACCTGTTACTAGCTATCACGGCCTCCAACCGTGAGACCACCCTTCCCCCTGGATTACGCCTCCCCCCAGTCACAGTTTGTTTTGGAACTTTTGGTTGTTTTTTTTTTTTTTATATACAAATTTTAGAGCCCATCGATTTAGCTGAATCCCTGCAAATTCCCATCATGCAGGTGGACATCAAGGTACATGGTGCAGAATTTCTTGTATACGTTTATATATGTAGCCATGTTTATAATGAGGTTATGTTAAATGATACTTTACATGTAACATTCTTTTTTTGCATTATTTGTCATAACCACCATTAAAAATAATTTGCACAAAACAGAATTAGACTTGAGGCTCCTTGATAAAGTCTAAATTGCATTACAAAACCAGTTCTAGTCAATGTTTGTGTGCAATAAGCAAAATCTAAAGACTAGATTCAGACTGATACCCCTTGCACCCAAAACCCAGTTATTAACAGGCAAACCCTGACAACCAGAGTCGAGGTGCAGTGTGCAAGTGTCTGACTGCCACTGCCTGGGAATTAGACCCGGGACTTTTGCTACCAGGTAGGTATCAGTGTGAAAGGTGAGACCCGGGTTTTTTTTTACGTGGGTCTCAAAGGAAAGTGATTGGTGGGATAAGGGGCATGGGTCATCAAATTGATGACTCACAGGGCAGTCCCTGATTCAGAAACCCAGGACATTGCCCATTGTGAAAGAAAAAATAATGCGAAGAGCTGGGACATGGCAATAACCCAGTTCAACAACCCGGGATCCATTTTCAATGGATGGTAAGGGACAGAAAACAGAAGCACTTTGCTTTGTGGGAGCAGGGGGGGGGGAATCTATCTTGACAGGAGACCCATGCACCTAGCCTGTTGGCTGGATGCAAAAACTATTTTTGTGAATGACAAAGACAGTGTGAGAGGTTCTGCAGCATAGTGCAGAACCTCTCTCAGTGACAGGCTGCACAGTGCTGTCACAGTACACACGTAGAGGGATGGAGGACACCGTGTCCTCTCTCCGTCTGTTGGATCCACTGTCTCAGATCTGCAGAATCTCATGCCTCAGTGCTGTGACAGTAGACCCAACAGAGGGAGAGAGGACACAATGTCCTCCATCCCTCTTTGTGTACACTATAAAATACCGGGAGCTTGCTCCTGATCTAAATCAAACATGTTTAAAAATCAGATAACCGTGCCTGAGCGTTTCTAGTACATTTATTTGACATTTTAAAATTTATGGCTACTAACAAGAGCTATTATTTGCCTGATCACCCGATAATTCGATGAACGGGCCTATGATCGCTCTAGTGCACCAGCTTAAGGGAGGGGTAATTGTCTGATGTATGTATTTTATATGTTTTTTATTATTTTTATTATATTGGGGGATTGATACTTATATCATGGGGTACTATTGGAGGGGGTTGTAATATTATGTGGGTATGATCTCGCAATCGATTTCTTTGGGGGGGGGGGATGATTTTGTGGACCTTAATGGGGCTTTGATCTTCTTTTTGGTGTTCTAATTGTGGGGAGCTGATTTTTCTAGATGTTCCCCCCGAGACTTTTGAGGAAGTTTAAATGGAATTGGGAAGATCAGAGGAGAAGGAATAGTTTTTGGTGGTGGGAGGGATGGGGGGGGCACAATTCCATTGACAAGTATTGATCTAATGGTCTAGTCAGATAGAAAAAGGTCGCCGATATAGTTTGGCGCTTAAGTCCCTAAATCCCTTGGATTGTTTAATGGGTGAGAAATGAATGGAGACTCTCCTAAGGAATTATACTACATTAATGATAATGCAAAGCCTTTTGAGTGTTTATTTGATAGAGATAGATCTGGTTTCCCGACCACCAGAAACTTGTCACAAACACTGCAGAAAAACTGTACAAACATATAATTAGGCAATTTCACATAATGGTAGATCCAGAACGCCGCTTGCGTTTCCTCGCGTAGCGTATTTACGCGTGCTCACCTTCTATACACTCCCCTCGGCACACCCCTTGAATGTACGTATTTTGTCCGAGATCCGCTTTCCAAACCCTACCTTAACTTTTGCCCACGTAACCGATGTCATCCGCACACGTACGTATGGGCAACACGTATTTACGCAGCTAAGCACGCCCATACTGTACACTTTAACTACAAACCCCTGCCTATATAGCGTATTTCAGACATATTTTTGGCACGCCCACACGTACGGATTTACGCAACACATACGTGAATGGCCCATATGTTCTCATTTACGCTATGTTACAGAGCGTATTTTCTATGGTGCTCATGCGCAGTACTTACCAAAACGCGGTTTTACGTGTCCACCACGCGTAAATTCGCTCACAAGCATTGTTCAGGCCAATGGGCCTGATCCAGAGCAACGACCGCAAGCGAGCGTACGATCATCGTAAGCGAAAATTCGGTAAAAAATTCGCAACGCGCATGCCCAGTATGACAGCTTCCGGTCGCCTGGGCGTCATGAGCGAATAGCGGGCGTATTGTGAGCATATTTTTCGCTCGCGGGGCGTTCG
This sequence comes from Limnodynastes dumerilii, assembly GCA_011038615.1. Lineage (NCBI taxonomy): Eukaryota > Metazoa > Chordata > Amphibia > Anura > Limnodynastidae > Limnodynastes > Limnodynastes dumerilii. The sequence continues at coordinate 148,584 of WWET01002990.1, forward strand.
TTCAGCACGATGGTCGGCTGGGCGCCCGTTTTACTACAGGGAGGCGGGGATAGCCATTTAAATTGTACAGTATGGGCGTGCTAAGCCCGTACGCTCAGCGTATTTTGTGCGAATTTTCGTACGCCCGACGGTCGTACCCAGTGTAGGGTATAGGCGTCGTAAGCAGGTACTTTACTATGGGAGTGTTAGGGGCGTGTATGTTTATTCGCACGGTCGAACATACGCATTCGCCCGTCGTGCGAATTTTCGTAGCGCTGGATCAGGCCCAATGTATTTAATGTGCTCTCCTTATTTTACCTATGAAAATGCAGAAACACTGACTGTTTTTTATATCAGTAAATAAAAACAAAACAACAAAGCATTTCACAGCATATAGTAATAATGAAATTACAAAATGAGAAGTTTAAGCAAGGACAATAATGGTGGGTAATGTGCTGTATTTATTTTGTACCTACTGAGCTGAATTTACGCCCTGGGTAAGAAAATAAGCTCATGCACTTGCACCCAGTCCAGAATTGAACACAGAGGTTAGTACACACAGTGTACTAACCTGCAAAAAACCTTTGCACCAGCCACAGGTCATGACTAAGTCCAGAGGCTGACGCTCCACATCCTATTTCAGACAGCTGTGTTAAGGTTATGGAATCACTGCTATCAGCATTTTTGGGGTATAAAATATGCTCTGCAGTTATTAATAAAAAAAATTATTTTTGTGGCTACATTCAATCTTGGATGTAGTTTTAGGGCATTCATATTGTATAAACTTCCAATTACAATGTGTGCAGACCCCTTTCCCCTCATTCACACAAAGAAACCTGACATGACACAAGTAGTGAGGTCTAAATAAATATTCAGGTTTTATTGAGCTAATTAAGAGGGGAAAATGGTCTTTATTTTGCTAGTTAATTTAATTTAAATTTGATGTGGTCACAGAACAGCTTAGCAAGTAAAGCAGTAAATATGGAAGAAATAATAATGACAACAACAAATGGCCTCGGTGCTCCACCCAATGATGACAGGAACAAGCCGTGGAGTCTGTCCAACCTGTCAAGAATCAAACTGCGCAAAGACACAGACATTACTCGACTGAATCACCACCGGGTGACTCCTCGGTTTGGCCTGAGCACTGCTAACTTGCTAAAGCTTTCCGCCAGTCAGGAACCACACATCCACAGTGCCCCATCTGAGCAATCAAATACCATAGGGAGGTAGGGTGGCAAAAATCCAGAAGAAGGAGCTCCTCCAGGGAGCTTCAGCTTTTATAGAGATCCCAGTTCCTCCCTCACCACTCTTCAAGGAGCTGCACAACTGACAAACACACATCCAGGGAGTTTAATCTCCCTCTGGCTTAGGTCAGCCCTCACTCTTTCACATTACAAATGAAGTGCTGGCACTAATCATAACCATCATTTACAGTACACAATACAATGTAATAGCCTGCATTAATGTAACGTATATACTCACGTAGCTGCATTGAGCTCATATGTTATGTGTCATGCTTGCATAGCCATCCATAGCTACTGTTGCATGCTCTTCTTGATGGGTCATCTCTTGTACAACATGGGATAACCACAGTAATACATATGATTACAGGCACAAAAGACACAATTTTTAATATGCCTCAATGAATGTAAAGGGACATTGACTGGACTTGTTTGGAGCAAAGATGCTCAATGCACATTTAGCTGGTTCTGAACATAATAAAAAGTAAATTTTTACATCTCTTTCAAACGACTTTGATTAACATCATCAAACCAAGTCTTAATATCAAACAGGGGAAAATGTTAAAATTTCTCTAACTTACATCCAGTTCTGGGTTACTCTGTGCTTATTGTATTTCATTATTTTATTTATAATTAAGAGTTTATTTAAATAGCACCAGCATATTACATAGCACGGTACAATTTTAAACATTCTTTATAAAATAAGACTAGGTGGGACGAGGGCCCTGCTCACAAGCTTATACTCTGTAGGACATTGAGGTTTGAAACATAAGGAGAAGTGCTATATATATTATACAATGGACCAGACAGGTTGTATGGAAAAAGTACTCAGTGCTCTGTATGTTCCAGTCGCACAGCAGTGTCAGAAAAGTGGTTGGAAATAGATTAGGAGATTGAGGAATTTGGTAAAATAGTCTAAAATTGTGAGTTTTAAGGGAGCCATTGATAGATTGCAGAGTGTTAATAGTACCTCTCTCACATCTCCACAGGCAATAACCCGGGTTTTTCTAACCCAGGTTATTGCAGGGTGAATCGCCGGGATTAAAAAAAAATCCACGTTATAAGACAATGTCTTACATGGGACTTTAAAAAAAGTGGACTTAAAAGGAGACAGGTAACTATGAAATTCATAGCTGAAATTCATTGGTCGGTAACAAATGTGACATGAAAGATGAACGCGTGATCTCAGCAGACAGAGGAAAACATCTGGCAGAACAACTGGGTGAATGGCATATTAAGAATATGGATAAAGGAGACCTTCTGGTCCACCTGCAGACCTTCTGGTCCACCTGCAGTTCTGCTATTCATCACTATGAATTTAGTAGTTGCTATGTCTCCTTTCTGGTCCGGAGGAGGGCCTATAAATACGCTGACGTACCATATTAGGTCACAAATATATACATGCTTTATAAGCACTTCTTGGTATGAGAAAATATTTTTTCTGGTAGACCCAACAATTCAGCTCGAACACAACTCCTTATCGCCCTAAATATATTACACAAAATGGTAGTTGCTCAGATCATTTATAGGTTAATGCAAACAGGTGCATGAAATATGCCCAAAATATATGAAATTTGATGAGAACTTTTTGGATATCTCTGCCCAATGGTCGCCAACTCCCTCATAACTGTACACTAAAACATTGTCTTGTGCTGCTTTGTCATCATTTTTATTCTTGTTAACTTAAATTGTGGTCCCTCAAAGACAGTGGAATTTCCTATACATCATAGTAACTGTCTAAAACTGAACATTATTATATGCTTAACAGTGTCTCTGGACAACTATACACTGTATTAGAGATATTTCTCGATTTCTTTGTATATGCTAAATTGAACTATAGAAATATGTGTCTTCTGACCTAATTTGTGTGTTATGGTGTAAGAAAACTGCTAGGGTTTTTTTTTTAGGTAAACTCTGAAATTCTCCAATAAAAAATAAAAAAAATATTGTCCAAGTCAGTGCAGTTCCAGTGAAGTGTTGGAAACAAAAAAACTGAATGGAGAGGATCCAGAAGATTATGAAAGGAAAGAAAGTGTGTGAGCCGAGCTAAGCCTTCACTCTCAAGCAGCTTTGAAAGCCGAGAAATTTGCCAATTTTTCTGAATTGGAGTGATCAGTGCTGGAATATTCTGAGAGAGAGAGAGAGAGAGAGAGAGTGAGAGAGAGAGATTGTAGCACAGAAGTTAGACATTGACTGATGTAAAGTTTATTGCAAGATCTTGAGCACAGATGTAAGTTGGTTGATTTTGCACAGGAGTACTCAGTAGGGAATTAAATGTATGGAAAGAGGACTTTGGAGTAAGAAGCCTAAGTAAAAATGAGAGATTGAAAATAAGGTTGTTTGGTGTTGTCCAGAGCATTTCAATAAGTTAAGTCATTGGGAAAACGAGACTTGCACCAATGACGTTCTGTTTGCGGGAGTGGCAGTAGGGGGACAGAGTATGTTCTTGATCTGGGCCACTAAAGAGCTCTCTTCCCATTCTGGTGTTTTAGTTTAAGAAACTTAACTACACAATAACATCTGCATGATTTTATGCATCGAGTTTTATGCATCGAGAAGCTACTAGAAATGTGTTCAATTTTAATCAAGTCCCCCCCTCCTGCAATGCTACATATTTTAACCATGATTCAAATGTATTTTTTTTTTTTTAAGTCTCATTTACAGATTAAGCATTAGTGTTTACATACATTAATGAACAAAAAAAATTAAACAGAACCTCTTATTTCAGGTCAACACAAATCAAAACATATTCGTGGGATAATGCTCAAGTCATATTGGTCGGTAACAAATGTGACATGGAAGATGAACGCGTGATCTCAGCAGACAGAGGAAAACATCTGGCAGAACAACTGGGTGAGTGGCATATTAAGAATATGGATAGACAGATATAAGATAGACAGATATGAGATAGACAGATATGAGATAGACAGATATGAGATAGACAGATATGAGATAGATAGATTTGAGATAGATAGATTTGAGATAGATAGATATGAGATAAATAGATAGATAGATAGATAGATAGATAGATAGATAGATAGATAGATAGATAGATAGATAGATAGATAGATAGATGAATAATGCCCCTTGTTCACCTTTAATAAGAAAATAAATCACAATGTTTATTTACAAAAATGATAAAATAATAATATACAATATGCAAAGAGTTTCTTATAAACTAAAGGGTGAAAATGTAGAAAGCAGCATTTACACAAAGATACTTCCTGGGCCAGGACAAGCCAGAGTATATGGAAGACTTCAGTTAGCTAAAAAGCTAAATCCCTTGAAATGAACAAAACTATAATGTAAAATCCCATATTTAAGACCTCAACCCCCACCTTTCGAAAAGTGTTACTTGAGACTCATGTATTTACCCGGATGAGGTTATCACCGTGTATCCAGGACAGACCTGGCTTTTATGATGCATGCATCCTGATTGCCATTTACGATATATAAAGAATCTTTTACTAGCTACGAGTAAATAACGTTCTGCCTGAATAAATTCAAGCCTGGGCAATAAAACTAGAAAACAGATCCCCAGACAAATAAAAGCACTTTCATATTTCTGAAATAGTATTTTATAAACAAGATATTGACTCATAACATGATAGATATGTTGTGATCATCATTATTTTATTATAGATTATTCATAGGTAATAGGACATTCCAGTTGTGATACTATAACTCCTACCATACTCCAAAAGCATTGTAATATCTGGTGCCTGACATGATGGGACCTGTAGTTTCAGAACACCTGGTATGCCGCAGGATGCCTGTTTATTTGTGCTCTATTCTACCATGGCTGGTAGGTTGTCTGACCCTCACCACTGCTAGTACCTGGTAGCAGCATCTACAGAGCCATGGCACGCTACTAATATACTGTTGCAGGTGGCCAAGGCTGTCAGCTGGAGATGTTTATAAACAGCGCTCTGTGCATGTAGCTGAATAGGACTTATACTAGATCACTAATGCTGTTGTTGCAAATATAAAAGCTGCCTGCCGGATGTACCAAATGCAAGTATACCCTGTAACTCTGCTTATAATAAAACAGATGTAACTTTTAGGAACATCCTCAGCTTGTATCTTGTATACCAAGTGCATCAAGTTTGTGGCAGTCAACACAGACCAAAATATTATCAGTTCTGGGACAAGTGCCTTACTACCAATGAGCCCAATACTAATTTGGTCACAGCTTGCAATAGTGAGAAGGAGCTTGGTTATGACCCAGTAGTTATCTGCAGTGTGAAGCAAATCTTTTTCACATATTCCAGTCTTTACAGAGACAAAAAGAAGCCAGTGGTTGGCCATCTAGTGGTTATATGTGGTAATTGTCTTGATTATGGAGACCACTGCTGAAAATACAGAATATTAGAGATCTAGGGCCTGATTCAGAGATCCGTCGGCGATGGGATCGCAAATATACGCATCTAAGTGGCAGGTCGGAGCAGGTTACATCCCACTGAATAAACAGTCACTCCCCTTGCAAACAGCAGCCGGACCTAAAGTTAGACCTGCATTGACTTGCCCTATCTGGCCGCACTCACTTTCGACCTTATGTGTATTAGTTGCGTATATTTAGGGTTCTAAGTCTGTAAGCGCGCCCACTTCCCTCATCTCAATGCCTCCCCCCACCCATTTCTATGCAAATCCTTTGGTTCGGTTCGGACTTAGGATCGCAATTTTTCCCGACCGATTCACAAGTCTGACCTTAAGGCATTTCCGACGCTATCTTCAACGCAGACGGCGTTGCACTATTACTACGCATGCGCAGTTGATGCAAAATCGATCCGACCCTAAATATACGCACCTAACTATAGTTTATATCGGATCTCTGAATTAGGCCCCTACTTATTATGTAGGGATAGACACAAAATATGAATTGTCTTTACTGTTTATCCATAAAACCGTACTAATAATCCCGCATTGTACTCTTCTACAGCTTCGGTCTGTGCCTATGCTGGAGAGACAAAAGACAGAATCTCCATCAAAAGAAATCATCACCATTGTTAAATAGACCTCTTAGTATAGTAGCGGGCAAAGTAATGTGCGCCCGGTTGTTCTCTGGGCTAGTGATGGTAGCTGGGAGACATGAATGGAGTCTTCTAAGACTTTTTCTTTCATATATTCCATATTTGAATCTAAGAAAAGTAAAAAAAAAAGTCTGTAACTGCAGTAAACACACATTCAGAATCCCTACAGTGAGTAGTGTTATACAAGTTGTGTGACTGCCTAGCACTTTTAATGTGTGTACTAGGTGAAGTTGCCATACTGGCAGTAGTTGTTTGGACAGTAACACAGCTTACACCATAATATCAGATGTATCATTGCCAACAGGATTCGCATATTTTAAAAATGTTATGTCGGTACGGACACCATGCCGAAAGTTCAGAATTACATATTGGGCCTATTCAGAATGCCGACATTTACTTTCCTGCTGTAATGGTGACGAATTCTACTCTTTCCTCTCACCAGCAGCGTCAGGATTATTGTAATGCCGAACAAAGTCATCATTACAATGTCATATAAGACAACCATGGGCCAGATTTACTAATTTGTGGGTTTCGAAAAGTGGAGCTGTTGCCCATAGCAACCAATCAGATTCTAGCTCTCACATCTCTATTACATATTAGAGAATGTCAGCTAGAATCTGATTGGCTGCTATAGTCAACATATCCACTTTTCCATTTCCGCAGCTTAGTAAATCTGGCCCCATGTCTGATAGAAGAATGCTGATCTGTTAACCCTGTCAGCATTTTAATGCCGGCATGTTCAACGCTGACATTCAGAGCAATGGAATAGCAGAGTGTTAAATTGTTGCAGTAGCATATTTTTTGACTGAAAGTCTCTGCACCTCTGTTTGAACACAAGGGGCCTGATCCAGAGCAACGCTCGCAAGCGAGCGTACGCTCATCGTAAGCGAATTTTCGTCAAAAAATTCGCAATGCGCATGCCCAGTATGACAGGTTCCGGTCGCCCGCGCATCATGAGCGAATAGCGGGCGTATCGTTAGCGTATTTTTCGCTCGCCGAGCGTATTTTTTTTACGATGGTCGGCTGGGCGCCCGTTTTACTACAGGGGGGCGGGGATAGCCATTTAAATTGTACAGTATGGGCGTGCTAAGCGTATTTTCTCAGCGTATTCTGTGCGAATTTTCGTACGGCCGACGGTCGTACGCAGTGTAGGGTATAGCCGCCGTAAGCAGGGACTTTACTATGGGAGTGCTAGGGGCGTGTAGTTTGATACGACGAGCGTACGTTCGCATTCGCCCGTCGTTGCGAATTTTCGTAGCGCTGGATCAGGCCCAAGGTGCATGTCCTGATTGCATATAACTCATCAGTACACGCATTTGCATGTATATGGTTTCTGAGTATGTTTAACCTTCAGAATGGCTAAACCCTGCTGTGTGCACACATCCCTACATCAGACCACAGTGTGTACACATGGGACAAAATACATTCCGTTAGTTCTCTGCTAGCTCAGCACAGTCATGTTGGAACACACCACTCGCTATCCTTTCTTTCCCCCAATCTTCTGTGTCTGACACGTAGCTTAAAAGTTCCTTTTTTATCCTTTCAGGTTTTGAGTTTTTTGAAACGAGCGCTAAGGATAACATCAATGTCAAACAGACCTTTGAGCGACTGGTGGACATCATCTGTGACAAAATGTCGGAGAACTTGGAAACGGATCCAGCTATCACGGCGGCAAAGCAGAGCACAAGACTAACAGACAAGCCCCCTCCACAGCAGCCCAACTGCGGCTGTTAATGTTTCCATCCCAGCATCTTCTGTGTGTTCTATTGCCAACAAGTATTTAAAGAAAAAAATAATAATCCGTGGTCCATTTGCTTTTCATTACTACTGCCTAATTATCTATTTGAAAAGAAAAGAAATAGCGCTTGTTTTTGTAATGGTAAGCTGATAAATGATGGCCCGGAGGCTGTGTCCTTATAATAAATGTTCCTGCTGTTTGCAAGTTCCAAGGCTTTGTATGCTCTGATAATTTGTATGTTCCTTCCTACTCCTCTTCTGTTTATACTGTGCAGCATATGCGCTATTCCTAAGAATGTTATGCTCAGAGTGACCGTTTCTCCTGATTGTTCTGTATAGTGTGCTGCCTTTCCTGAACAGTTTCCATATGTAATTACATGGGTTATTATATCATTACAAAGTCAGAAGAGTCTTAATTAATAATCCCACCTGAGAACTCCCGCAGAGTTGTCTAGTCTCCTGTTACTCCCATCATGCCTGCAGAACCACCAGGGGAGGTCAGGGGGCTCAGATTAGGTAGCAGTTGCAGGTAGGGCTCTAATACTTTCATAGGGATGCCCAAAAGGTTTAACGTGTGCACATGCCAGAAACCCCAACCTTCTATACAGTGTCACTCGTCCTAATAAATTTGCTGTCTGAGAAAAAAAGAACTGTTAAAAAATGTGACCCTAGTTGAGGGCACTTTCACAAAACAGGCCCACCAGAACGTTGACAAAGCTATTGCTTTTAATAAGGTTTTATTGTGCTTGTGCAGGTTTGTGGGAGTAACAGATGAGCAGCCGTAGGCAGCCCCTGGCTTGTATTTCAGATGGTGTAGAAGAGAAAGATGCATGTGTAACTGAAACGCATAGGGCAAAGTGTGAGCTTATAGAGCACAGTGTTGAACCTGGGGTAGATAGCACCACACACAGGAATAGATCACATTTATTTCAGCCCATTAAATGATGATACAGTGACATCTGCTTTGTCCACTGTAACTGCCCCGTTATACTTCACACAATGAGGATTCACTGCAAGGACCATGCTAAATGAAACGTTTGTAGTCCATAATGGTCAGTATAATAAAACATGCGATCCACTGACCTTGTATCTTGCAAACAAACTCCGCAGGGTATAAGCCCTAGATCAGGTATGGCCAACCTGTGGCTCTCCAGATGTTGTGAAACTACATGTCCCAGTATGCTTTGACTGCTACAGCACAGCTGATACCTGATAAAGTATGCTGGGATTTGTAGTTTCTCCACACCTGGAGAGCTACAGATTGGCCAGGTCAGCCCTAGATGGTGTTGTTGCTGCAGGATATCTATATAGCTGGTGGGAGTTTCTTCACTATGACAGCTCTGGATTCATGTCTATATTCATCATATATTGCCAATGCTGATAAAGCCATTTTAAACTGTGGATACCTGAATTGATTCCTGGTATTTGTGATCATCTTTAAAGTAAACTTGTGTTACTTGAAGCATAATCTCAATCATTTATTTTCTATTTTGTATGGCATGTTAATCACATGTATAACTAGACCTTGAACATGAAATGAAACTTGCTCTCTCATTGTGCTGTCTTGTAGAAAAAGATCTGTAATGACCATGTACCGGATCCACAGTTAATAATGAGAGCAGATTGATGTACGCTAAATACATAAGATGGCGGTTTGTTATTAGTTTACATGCGCACAACAGGGACTAACGTGTCATAAAGTTGATTGTGCTATTCTTATTTCCATGCCATCAGCTTTATGTACGAGAGGCGCAACTCTACAAAGTTCAAGTAGGTGGGAGTTAGGGTGTTGACGTTTCGATGTTCTACGAACACTCATAAGTGTGGATCCGGTCCCATGCGGCCTCATGTATTATAGTCACATACAACTGGGGTAGGTAACATCTTTATCTGTAGACAATCACCGGGTATTACCAGCTACAAAAAAAAAATGTCTAGTCCCTTCTCTAGATGGGTCTGTGCCAACCTGACAAAACGTCATTGAGCACCCAGCTACAAAAGCACTACTTTCTCTCTCTTGCAAATCAGTATCTTAGCCTTAGTGCATTTGGAGCACCATTATACATGAGCTATCAAAGAAATTGAACTTTCATATGATTTGTGATAAGGAACACTTATAGTCCTAATACCCAGTGCGGGAAAAATTGTGTGTGTCGAAAATGTCATTGAGCCAAGGCGTATTCCTGACCTGTAGGATGCCACAACAGCTCCAGCCGAACACAGTGCTACTTGGTGTAAATGTCTATAGCTCTAGAGAATTGCCTTTTAATGTGTAGGTCAATTCGCCTGCTCTTTAGTAGTTCCTATGATCTTTTTTATTTGAAAAAAAAAATTTAAGTTACAAAACTAATAATGATCTATATTTTAGAATCTCAGTGTAAACCCTACTGTAATACACTGCAAAAACAGTAGATGCTGTCAGTTGTAAACTACCACTTGTCAATATTTCTGTCTTCCCTATAGATAATCCCGAGGTTTGTCTTGTGTTACCTCAAGCATCCAAACTCTTTACCCTCCCTTCTCCACTGTACCATTAAACCTTCACACAATCGTTCCTACTGTACATCAGCCATGTTCCATGTTCTCCTCCATATACCTCATTCATGCTCGCCTGCTGGAATTCTTATTTTCTAACTTATTCAGTTATAAATATAAAAGACGATACACATTATATTGTATTCTACTTGGTAAGTCCTGTTTCCACAACAGTCACAAGACAAGTCAACATGTGACTCACTGGTATATAATATATTGTTTTCAAATTGATATTTTTGGGATTGATATTTTTATGCATATCATAAATTTATATATCTTAAAAGTAAGAAAAAAATAGGTATAAACATCATTGTAAATAAGAGGTCAAAGCTTCATAAATGACCTGCACTGACATTTACTGAAATGTCATACCAGGATTTAGCCTGACACTATGAACACCTTGGGGCCAGATTTACTAAGCTGTGGGAATGGAAAAGTGGAGATGTTGGCTATAGCAACCAATCAGATTCTAGCTGACATTTTCTAGTATGTAATAGGAAAGTGAGAGCTAGAATCTGATTGGTTGCTATGGGAAACATCTCCACTTTTCCTTTCCAGCAGCTTATTAAATCTAGTGGTGAGAATTTCTCACTATTTATTTTTTATGTATAGGTTTAGCTGTGCATCCAATGATATTAGATAATGATATTAGATATGACTTCTGAGGGCCTTAATAGTATAGGTATTTGTGTGACTTTCATCTTGCCATGAAACCTATTATTAGTAATAGTGGTTTCTGGATTTAGCTGTTGTAAGTATGGGGGGGCAACAACTTGTACAGCAGGGCAGGCCCTCAGCAGCCGAAGGACCTGGGGCTGAAGAATACTTGGGGCCCGTTCTCTATTCTGCGCAAGTGCGGGACAGATGCCAGCAACTGATCTGTGCATGCGCGGACCAGCAGGAGTGGAACAGCTGCTGCCTAGTTGTTTATAAACAGCACTCAGCACTCAGTGGGTCAGGGCCATTGTCTCTCAACCTGCCACAAGAAGTGAGCTGTCTATTACAGAGGTAAGGCAATCGTGGAGAAGTGAGACTCTTCCCTGGCAGCTTCAACTTAAGACACAGAGCTGCAGCCTGACTTCAACAGTACATCACTAGCGTGCTGTTGCTGAGGAAGTAGTAGCACTACTACTCCACATCAGCATCATACACAGAGCCGCGCCTTGCTAATGTCCAGAGGCCCCTAAAGAATACAAGTGAAAGGAGTAGATTTATTTAAATATCAAAAAGAGGGAAAGTGGTGATGTTGCCATATCAACCAATTAGTGTCTAGCTACACTATGGAGGCTATACAACATAATCGATAGCTGTTATCTGATTGGTTACTATTGTCAATACCTCAACATTTCCCGTTATAAATGTTTTGTAACTTTAGCTGTAGTTTATGAACTGATTTTACAGGTTTCGTAGACGTATCAGTTCCTAATACCCCCTTTTTGCATTTAAAGGACATGATCTTTCTATACAGCGATTCCACAACCTGCACCAGAAGAAAGATGCTGATTTTATTTAAAACATATTATTATAATTATTATAATTATTATTATAGGATTCATTTTCTTATTTAGTTTTCATAGCATTTTTATCCTATGGGCTGTGTGCTTTTTCTATTACTGAACATGTGCAGTGTGACAAATGAAGGTATATATCTCTATAGCGTATCAATCAATAGAATTAAAAAAATATATTTTAAGTGTATTACGATAAATGTATAAATAAACGTGTATTTGTGTGTATTTGTTCATAATCGCACATGATGTTTTAGAAGACAGTCATTTGGAAAACATGTACATTTATTATATGCTTATTTAAATGTGCTGCCATTTCCTTGTTCACGTTTGCTAATGTTCTGCCTACCATAGCAAGTGCCCACTCCTGATCCATGCAGCCATTTGCTTAGAGGCTTCTAAAGTGCTTTTCTACAGAATAACTTTAAATCAGAGGGGCATGAGTGAAATGACCAATCACAAGCCCCATCACTTAATGGTTGCAACTTCCTCTTTTATGTGACCTTACTAACTAAGGGCCTGATCCAGAGCTACGAAAATTCGCACGACGGGCGAATGCGAACGTTCGCTCGGGCGTATCAACATACACGCCCCTAACACTCCCATAGTAAAGTCCCTGCTTACGGCGGCTATACCCTACACTGGGTACGACCATCGCCCGTACGAAAATTCGCAGAAAATACGCTGAGCGTACGGGCTTAGCACGCCCATACTGTACAATTTAAATGGCTATCCCCGCCTCCCTGTAGTAAAACGGGCGCCCAGCCGACCATCGTAAAGAAAGAACGCCCCGCGAGCGAAAAATACGCTCAAAATACGCCCGCTATTCGCTCATGACGCTCGGGCGACCGGAAGCTGTCATACTGGGCATGCGCGTTGCGAATTTTTTGCCGAATTTTCGCATACGCTCGTCGTACGCTCGCTTGCGATCGTTGCTCTGGATCAGGCCCTAAGGCCCGTATTCAGAGTATCGGACGTATAACATATAGCGATTTTTACTACTGCGCATGCGTAGTAATTTTTTTAACGTAATCTACATATCTTTCAGACCGCATTTACGCAATCTACATAAGAAAAAGATACGTATATTACGTTAAAAAAATTACTACGCATGCGCAGTAGTAAAAATCGCTAAACACTGGTACTTTGAATACGGGCCTAAAAGTGCATGAAAGTAACGTTCATTTTATTACAGTTACTTTTAGTACTAAAGCTAGATACACACCTAATTATCTGTCTGATCCTACGACTCACTCCAGACAATTTGGAACGATATTACAAGAGTGTGTGCACTCGCATTATCTTGATAAGTAGTAATGAGAAAGGTCGCATTGGATGATTTGATTTACAAACATCCTAAAATACACGATCACTGATGGCGCGATGTCTAACAAATATGTATGTTATGAAGGCATGTATAATTGTCTGCCTGACTTTTCTGGGGGTTTTCTGTGCAGCATATTCAGATATCTGTACAGTGTGTATGGAGTCACAATTGCTTCAGCAGATGGTTAAGAGAGATGATGATCTCAGATCTGCTGGTAAATTGGTATAGTGTGTACACGTGAATCAACATGCTCATAGCATGATTCAAGTTCAACCTTGTGTTCAATATATAATGTCACCCACACGCTATGCGATCTCTATGGCGACTAGTAAAGTGCTGTGGGCACAGGGAAGATTGTTTTGTGGCCACATACTACCCTATTTTTGGAGCTTTCATCCTATGACTCTGCGCCTTTCCTAATATGATTGGCTCAGCAAGAGTTGGATTTTTTTAACAAATCATACAGAAGCGTTCATGGGCCATTTTGTTGGCGTTCTGTCAAATTGGTCAAATCCTATCTGATAATCGGCCCGATCAACAGATTGGGCCAATTATCTCATAGTGTATATCCAATTTTAGTTATTTAAAAGGTTAGCAAATGACACATAAACTTTTACCATTTATGTCATATTTTACAGTTTCATTTTGTTCACATATATGAGAAAATATACTGTATAAAGCGCGTTCATATCTCTACTCATAATGGTCCGGATTCACAGTTATGTAGTTTTCGTCTTAAGTACGTTGTTTTAAGAATTGAGCTACTAAGCATGCGCAGTAGCTCATTTACGCTATCTATGTACCAGTTCTGTACGTAGATTGCGTAAGCGCGGTCTAAAGAGCGTAAATAAGCTACTACGTACTTAAGACGAAAACTATGTAACTTTGAATCCGGACCAATGATCCGAGGCTATTGTGCTGATTAAACCTGTGCTTCTGTGACCTTTGTGTGCACTATATTTTTTATTATAGGTTTTGTGCCTCGTTGTATTAATGTTGCATGAGTTGATATTTGAACTATATAAATATACATATTTATTTTTTTATTATTTGGAATAAAAAAAATGGACTCTCCTCCGAGAGTCCTAGGGCCATGAAGTGCAATATTTGATGACCTCTGTGGTGTATATAATGTAAGTGTGAATGTGTGCGGATTCGCTGGCTGTATTTGTGAAAGCTGTGTCTTGTTAGAATGTATAAGTAATAGTATATTACACATTTATAGAAATGGTTGCAACACAAGATTGGTTGGACTGAGCTGTACCTTAAAAGATGTTGTATTTGATGTCAAATAATATGTTTAAATATATTAATATATTTCTATGCTATGAGTATGAAAAAAAATGTTGTATACTTTATCCATGTGAAAAGCCTGAGTATCTGAAGAAGATAAATATATCTATTCTCTATCTTTGCTTGGATAAGAAATTGTAAAAATCTGTTCTATAGTCATTCATTTTTGAAAAAATAGGCAGAATGGATGGGCCAAGTGGCTCTTATCTGCCGTCACTTTTTATGTTTCTGTGTTTCTATTTTAGGTGTTTGTCACGACAACATTTGTGCAGGAATAACACATTGCTTCTCACATGATATATTAACACCCTCCACATTCAATGTAAAAAATTGGGCCTCTCTAACAAATAGGTGAAATAAGCACCTATTACATTCAGGCACTGGTCCAATGTTCCACTCTAGTGAATCTGTTCATGAGCAAGACATTTTTTATGGAATTCCGTCTATTTCATCATAGACATGGTATAAGGGTTTGGTGGTTGGTATTAGGCAGCCTGGCCATTCCTACGCATTCCTGTCCATCACCTGTGACACATGCTTTCTGTCTCTTGAAGAAGAACATAGGACCTGATTCAGAGATTGAAAATAAGAGAGGAAAGTTACACCTGGGCTAACCCATGTTGATTGCAGGGGAGTCATATTTTATCTGTTGCAAACAGTATTAGAATTGAGAGTTGGTGCTTCCCAGCCCAAGTCTAAATAGCAGTCTAGGTGCAGTAAGCAAAAGCAAAGATTATATCCCTGCATGCAAAGAATACAATTAACTTGACTCCCCCTGAAATCAGAGTAACTTTCCTCTTTTATTTTCCATCTCTGAATCAGGTCCATAATGTCTGTAATGTAACTCCCAGGCCTGTATATTTATATAGACATTTCGTATACCATAGTTGCTATTTGCACAAATTACAGTAAGTGATAGAAAACAAGCATACACTCTTATAAACTATTATATATAGTATATGTATATATAGTATATACTATATACTATAAAATACTATTTTATTGTGACTTACTCTAGTCATACAAAAGCTAATCACTGATTGGTTGCTTGAGTTTAGATATTTGACCTTTTCATCAAGTTAACAAATGAGACTTTATGTATATCTGTGTCAATGGTTGAAGTGGAAATGAAGAAGTAGTGGTATGGGCATTTAGAAGTGGTGGTATGAATATATAGAAATAATAGAAGTGAATGGAGATTTATAGATTTTCAGTTAAATATATAGAAGTGACAGTAAGGCATACCCCTGTATACCCCCTCACTTTAAGCCCTGACCTGTGTCATAATAACTTACAGATATAAAAATATGAAATATGAATTATCTAGGAAGAAAATAATAATAATAAAGGATTACTTTGGTAATTATTAAAGGATTATTTTGGTGACATATTTTTAATTAATCATGCTACCCGTGATTGATATAAAAAGTGTTTTATTAAGTGATAATTATGTAAAAGACATACGAAGAAGAGTTTTTCTTTATATAGTGTAAAAAAAAAACCAAAACATTCCTACTTTTATGCTCCTTATTTGATGTCCCCTTCTTTCTATAATCACGGCCTACTGGCTTCTCTCTGATGCATATTTGGATGTGATTGTGTCATACAATCTAGTTGCTCACTGTCTATATTTAAGATAAAGGTCCAGTGGATATTCAGAAACTATTAAGGAAATGATGTAATGAATCCAAGGCTTCTGTTTACTCAGTTACAAAACACAAGTCGGACAGAAGATGTGTGATAGTTATCTGTGTCCTTTATGAGACATTAAAAGCAAATCCTGCTGTAAAGCAATGGTGATTTGTAAAGTATAAAGGCACATTTTGAGGATAACCTCTGGGAGTAGTTTAGTGTATGATTTTGTATTTTCTGTGATTCCTGAAATTAGAGACCTGAGAATTTATCTTTCTAAATAACAGCAACAACAACGTTTACAGCGGCAGTCTTGTTAAAGGCTCTCATTGTATACACCAGAAAAATGCATCTCGACCATTTTCATCTTCAGTGGAATCAGGGGTTCTTAGAAAATCCCCATATGTTAGGGGGTAATTCTAATGTGGGGACAAAAATCTATACACTGTGGACATGCTTGTTTTATTCTACTGCCATATCTGATGACAGTAGTTACCTCACATCATGTGATAGTCAGACTTCAGTGCCAACCCGCTCACCTTCTGGTTTGTCCAAGCCTGGCAGCATGCCAACATTTACATACTAGATAATGATTGTTTATGGAAGTAACATAAATACTGTTTTCTATTATTATATCTTGGATATATGCACCAGTATAGGGTGATTTACAGGGCTAGCTGAGAAAACACCACATTGTAGTCTATGCTCACAACTTCTTTATGAAGTTACATTTTCAACTGATTCTAACAAATTAATGAAAGATGGAACCTATGTGTTTTATATCATTCTGTGGTACCTATTTTAGTCTATGGTATTTATTGTTCCTTTGTTGGATAGTAGTTTGTATTTATAACTATCATTGTATTTGCCGAAACACATTCATGTGGTGATTGAGTGGAAAATGTACAGAATAGCTGACACAATATATCTGAACAATCTGAACAATTTATATATAGCTTAGACAAGACATTGGTGCTTGGACATTGCATTTTTAACATCATTGTATTATATTATTGATTGTTGTAATCTAATATATTGGTGGGAAATTGTGGATGAATGACACAAGGGAATTATACAGAAATAGCAGCCAGTCAGGTTCTACCTGTGAGAGCTGATCTCAGAAAGTTAAGATGTAAAATGAAAGTCCATATACCTTTTTAAACAATGTAGTCTGCAACAATTTATATAAAAAAAATATTAATATATTAAAAATAAATCAACTCCATCATCTGTTGGCCAGAAAAGTACCAGCTTTAACTCACCAAGTAGTATCTTCTTTCTGGGTCACAGAAACACAAGCATGGACACTATATTGCTGCATCCATTGTAAAATGGAGGAGAAGGCGCATGTAGTATATCTTGATGCACATGCTCTGATATTATTAGCTGTTGCAGAACCTACACCCTTCATGTAATCACTGAGCCCCTTGGTAGCAGCAGTGTTTCTAACACTTTAGCAGAAATCTTTATTCCTGCAGCCTTTGAAAACTTGAAGGGGTAGATTTACTAGAGTTCTAAAAAGAAAAGTGGAAGTGTTGCCTATAGCAACGAATGTCATTCTTCCTGTAAATTTCTAGAATGTACAAGAAGAATGCAAGCTGGAATCTGATTGGTTCATACCATTTACTTTTTCTTTTTAGAAACTTTAGTAAAACTACAAATCTGCTGCTAAATTAACTCACATCTATTCTAGGTGCATTGCAAAGGTAGTTTAATAATAGTGCTGTAGTACTCACATTTTTTAGGCCAGTGAATTACTATTGTGTATTTGCATACACATTTGTTATAGATTTTATATACTTTTGATGTTATTTTTGTTAAGTGCTTTTAGCAAAGGACAGAGAAAAGCTGCTGACAAGTTATTTATAAGCAGCGCTCAGCACTGAATCTGTGTTCTGAGCTCTGTCTAACTTGCCAGCAGCTGCCAGCTTAGAGCTGTCATTCCTGGCATGTTCACATGAGCAGCTGCATCCACTGTAATTATGCCACTTATAAGACATCAGTGACTATTAGGAGTATTCTGTCCCCCTCACAGAATAATGAAGGCACACCACAAACATTTCAGTTGTGCTGTATCTCTCTGTAGCAATTCTGTGAAACACTGACTAATGCTATATTTTTACCACTGTTTTGTTATTTATCATATGCTTCAATATAGCAATTGTGACTACTTCCCTCTCACACACAGCCCTATCTGTTTTGTTACCTGATCCAAATTATTATAGGTCAGGCTCTTGATAAATAAGTATTGTAAACCTATTTCTGTGAAGCCTGTCTCATAGTACTGTATATGATTGTTTTTTGTCAACCATGGAAAGAAAATAAAACTAAATAAAGAGGTGACATGTTTTTGACCTGAAAATACTTAATAAAGATATATTGATGATGTTGTCCGTTTTGTGGTTGCTGAAAGGGAAATGTGTTTTATATATTTTTTTTAGGTACTGTGAAATGAAATTATATTGAGTATAATAAATGGACGTTCCAACTCACAAGTAATTTTTTTTATTACCAACACCACCTTCTTAAACTATCAATTAATGAGATCACAGGCCAGTTGACAATGATTTCTAATCAGCCTATGGGCTCTGAGTGCTTACTATTTAAATTCCTGGCACAGGTGCACCTGTGCCAGTAAAACAAGTGCACTAGTATCACGTTCCTGAGACTCTTAGGGGCCGATTTACTAAGCTGCGGGTTTGGAAAACTGATGATGTTGGTCATAGCAACCAATCAGATTCTAGCTGACATTCTCTAGTATGTAATAGGAAAGTGAGAGTTAGAATGTGATTGGTTGCTATGGGAAATATCTCTTATCTCTTCTTTTCCTTCCCCGCAGCTTAGTAAATCTAGCCCTTAGTGTTATCTCAGTCTTCCTTGTGTCAGCTTAGCTGTTCTGTTTATTCTGATCACCACAGAATACTCTGCACTACAAATGCCAGCCAGCAATGCAGTAATTCTCCTGCCCAGTAGCAGTATCCTCTGCTCAAGTTGCATAATCTCATACCGATATTCAGGGCCGCCATCCGGGGGGGGGGACAGCTGGGACTTCTGTCCCAGGCCCGCAGCTGATGGGGGCCCATCATCATTACAGGGGCAATGCACAGGGAAGAATTTCCGGCCAGATGGTAATGCAGGTCTGCGGGACCCCACCAATGTGATGTCAACGATGATGTCACATAGGTGACGGGGCCCCACTGGTGTGTCCCGGGCCCTCCAAAGTCTGAAGGCAGCCCTGACAGTATTCACTGGTCAGTTCAAGTCATCACTTCGGTGCCATTGTCATTTCTCTGTTTGGACTGTGGAATTATCACCGCAGAGTCATAATCCTTGTGTCTCTCCTCCTCCTTGTGTAGCTGCTGGTCTCTCTCCTGCCCAATTGTGCCACCTTAAACTGTCTGCAGAACACAACAGTATACCTCAGGCCTGTCTAACCTGTGGCACAACAGGTGTTATGAAACAACGACTCCCAGAATGTTTTAACTACACAGACATAGCTGATACCTGACAAAGCATGCTGGGAGTCTTAGTTTCACAACACCTGTTGAGCTACAGGTTGGACAGGCCTGGTCTAGACCAACACCGACCTTGAACAGAATTTCTTCCCTCCCTCTACGAGAGTTCCAACACTTACATAACTAGGGGGTGATAGAAATAATTCTCTTCTAATGACTACATGTAAAATGTGGTTCCTTCTGCATTGTTAATTCCTTACTAATCCATTTTGCCTGGCACGCCTGGGTAACCCAAGTCTGCATGGCCTACTTGCTGCATTGCATGGCGGGTCTTAGATGTTAAACTAATAAATTATATTTTCAATATATAGTTGGTCTCCACATGTCTGGGCAGTTAATAAATGTCACAATAACAAAAAAAGAAAATCTCAGTGGCGCTAAATGTAAGTTTTATACTGATAAAATATCATACTGGGCAAGCTGCTATCACTGGGAGAGAATCCACTCCCATCAACAGAAAAAATCAACCAAGCAAGAAATAGCGCTAAAGCCACTGTGTAAATAAATTGTAAGTAATTAAAAATAATAAAAAAAATTGGAATACCTCTAGCAACACTGCACATGCAGGATAACACAAATGGGGATATATTCCCAATATAATCGGTTTACTTATAACATGCAATATAACCTCATGAGTATCATAAGCTGCAATTGCTTAGCAACTGGCTTGCAATTGGAAACAGTGAATTACAGTCTGTCCACATATGTTCAATTGCAGAATAACACAGTGTGGAATACCTATGATATCTCCAATGAATCGGTGTGTGATGTTTACACTTGGACAAGAGGAGTGGTTCAGGTGTATAGGCAAATGGAAACTGTAGATTATAGCTGATGTTTAAATAGCAGATCGTATAGAGATGGTAAAAAGTAGCATGTCCCAGACAATGCAGTTTAGATACAAGACTCACGGTAAATGCCCAGGTGTTGTTCATCACTATGGCAGCCGATATCCGGAGTCCGGCAAGTAATGTTAGCAGTGAGGTTGTCCCGACAGAGAAGTGGTCCCGGCAGCTCCACAAGCTGGCGGCGTCCCGCCCGCTCGCTGGGTAAGTAATATATAGCTACCTCCCACTATTCGCAATGGAAGATAGGAAATCACCCAGTGGAAGTTTGAGGAGAGAGGCAGGTATCAGTCCCGGTCTTAATGCCGCACGGGTTAGTTGTTATGCCGTTAGATGGAAGGTGCTTGCCGTGGTCTTTTTAGTGGCAGTTGGCAGAAGCAGAGGTATAACTCCAATTTAAAGATCAAACTCTTATGCGTTTCTTCGCCGTGACAGCGATTTCATCAGAGAGTAGAAGATTAAAGTCCTGCCAGGTCTTTTTATTTAGCCATTAGCCAATCATAGGGATGTTCAAATTAACCCACACCTGAGTTTTTCCTCTCAAGCAGGTTCTATTTGTGATCTCTTCAAACAATACATAATAATGAAAATGAAAACAACTTGTTCACTATTGGGGGCATAGTAATTACTCAGGATTTTCTAAATACTGGAAGGTCTAGGAAATTTTTTTTACAGTGGCTTGCCCAATACATTATTCAATATCGGGACAACATATAAGTATATATGTGGGGAAGTCCAACCTAAGAGGGAAAAAAAGGGGTCCAAATGAAGATAACCATATCATGAGAAGCGAGTGAGTGAAGGCAGTTCTTTTTAGCAATGTTTCTTCTATGCTCAGATTCTGAAACGGGAGATCACTATGACACCTGAACTTAGCACCTTTTTGGTTGATAGTATTAGATTTATTTTAGAGCACAATGATTTTCTTTTTAATGGACAACACTATCATCAGCGGAAGGGTACTGCGATGGGCACCAGGTTTGCCCCAAGTTATGCAAATTTATATTTGGGACATTTCGAAGATTTTTATATCTGGAATGGTCCCTTTGGGGCGAACCTGGTGCTCTATGGCAGATATATCGATGATTTGTTTTTTATTTGGGAAGGGGATGATAATTCTGTCACTGATTTTATTTCCTTTATTAACACAAATTATGGTTTAAAATTCATACACACAGTTAGTAAGCACCATATCAGTTATTTGGATATTTTTATCACGGTGACTGGGTAGGGGGAGACTCTGCAGAAGGGTGTAAACCAAAAGGAGGTAGATACATACCACTATTTGAATTATCGGAGCTGTCACAAAAAAAGTTGACTGGAGGAAATACCCAAAAGCCAATTTATTAGGGTCAGAAGAAATTGTAGCTCCCTTGAATAAAGATAACCCCACCTTTATCACTCAATTTAGTTCCCACGCAGGGAAAATTAGACGAATAATCAAAAGGAATTAACTTTAAATAACAAATTGAAAGCATGTATAGGTAATACACCACAAATAATTTTCAAAAAAGCCTAAAATATTAAGGACTATGTGGTCCATAGCCATTTAACAAACAATATCAATAGACCTGAAAGAGACCCAACATGGATCCCAATCAGGCCGAATGGTTTTTTTTGTTGCGGGCAGAACAGATGTTCTACCTGCACTTTTTGTGATAACAAAAGCAAACAATTTGTGTCATCTGATGGAAATGAAAGGTTCACAATTATAAACTGCAAAACAACATATGTGATATATCAAATTTCCTGCATATGTGGAGCTCAGTATATAGGATGTACTACGAGACAACTAGCAGTGAGGTTTTATGAGCATAGAAGAAACATTGCTAAAAAGAACTGCCTTCACTCACTCGCTTCTCATGATATGGTTATCTTCATTTGGACCCCTTTTTTTCCCTCTTAGGTTGGACTTCCCCACATATATACTTATATGTTGTCCCGATATTGAATAATGTATTGGGCAAGCCACTGTAAAAAAAATTTCCTAGACCATCCAGTATTTAGAAAATCCTGAGTAATTACTATGCCCCCAATAAGTCTTATCAGCCATAGTGTGAATAGATTCTCGGTTCATATTTACGGATATATATATTTCTATTTATTCAATTTATTATTCCTATATACAAAATTTTTTATTCTTTTATACAATGAATTCAGAAAGTATATATATCTGTTACTGTATCTAATATTTTTATCTATATGAAAATAAACATTTTTTTTCTGAAAAAACAAACATAAAGGAAAAGGAATATTTCTTTTTCCGTTTTTATAACAATTTTCTATAGAAACTTCATATTTACATTGTATATTTTTCTTTTTTCTGACATGCCACCACATTTATCTATTTATTTATTTATTTATTTATCTATTGTTAATTTGTTTTATACTGTTTTATATATTATTTCGTTATTATGTATTGTTTGAAGAGATCTCAAAACAAATAGAACCTGCTTGAGAGGAAAAACTCAGGTGTGGGTTAATTTGAACATCCCTATGATTGGCTAATGGCTAAATAAAAAGACCTGGCAGGACTTTAATCTTCTACTCTCTGATGAAATCGCTGTCACGGCGAAGAAACGCATAAGAGTTTGATCTTTAAATTGGAGTTATACCTCTGCCTCTGCCAACTGCCACTAAAAAGACCACGGCAAGCACCTTTCATCTAACGGCATAACAACTAACCCGTGCGGCATTAAGACCGGGACTGATACCTGCCTCTCTCCTCAAACTTCCACTGGGTGATTTCCTATCTTCCATTGCGAATAGTGGGAGGTAGCTATATATTACTTACCCAGCGAGCGGGCGGGACGCCGCCAGCTTGTGGAGCTGCCGGGACCACTTCTCTGTCGGGACAACCTCACTGCTAACATTACTTGCCGGACTCCGGATATCGGCTGCCATAGTGATGAACAACACCTGGGCATTTACCGTGAGTCTTGTATCTAAACTGCATTGTCTGGGACATGCTACTTTTTACCATCTCTATACGATCTGCTATTTAAATATCAGCTATAATCTACAGCTTCCATTTGCCTATACACCTGAACCACTCCTCTTGTCCAAGTGTAAACATCACACACCGATTCATTGGAGATATCATAGGTATTCCACACTGTGTTATTCTGCAATTGAACATATGTGGACAGACTGTAATTTACTGTTTCCAATTGCAACACAGTTGCTAAGCAATTGCAGCTTATGATACTTTTTAATGTGTTGCCCCTCATGAGGTTATATTGTATGTTATAATTAAACCGATTATATTGGGAATATATCCCCATTTGTGCTATCCTGCATGTGAGGTGTTGCTAGAGGTATTCCAATTTTTTTTATTATTTTTAATTACTTATTAATAAACAATTTATTTACACAGTGGCTTTAGCACTATTTCTTGCTTGGTTGAGTTATAAAATGTGACTAATTTTAAACATTAGACATAACCAGAAAAATCTGTTATATTGAACTGTTGGTAATCTATACATCTCTGTACTTAATACAAATTATATATACTATTTTTTTTTTCACTCAGATGACCCTTTTCTTGCTTTGCTTTTTGATGTTATGGCTTTAAGCTTATACTTTGATATCCTTTTTATGCTTTCTTATTTCTTCCACTGCCACAGGAAGATCACAGATATTTTTAATGTGCTATTTCTGTGACTTTTGCCCTCCAGACTCCATGTTCTACAAGGGCCTTAATATCTTACCTCATGCTGACAATGGTGGGCAGACTTGACTTCCACTTCACCTTTTAAGCCTTATCTCCAAATTTCTTGTCATTGTTCACATGCTCAGAACATGACTGATCTACAAAGAAAGTGCTTCAATTTCTCCAGTCATGTATGAGCCAAGCCTTAGGGGAGAACAGTCCCCCACTGTTGCTTTCAAAAATCCTAACATACTGTATTGTGCTGCTTCATACATACTATACAAATCAGTGAGCATGTTCATGACCGCATACCCTCCAACATGACCCATTCCATTAGGTACAAAATACTCTGCTCCTCAGTTTCCAACGGTCAGTTACTATGGTAACCACCTTTGTTGACAAGACAAATAGTTTTTGTTTTTTTAAATATCAGTTAAGTCATTTCACCAGCTGAGTGACAGTTGGAAGCTCAGAAGTGGATTAAATTATTCCTAATGGAATGGGTCATATTAGAGGGTCTGTAAATGCTCCACAGTGCAAAAAAGTGTATGTTATACAAATAATATACATATTGTATAGAAATGTAAAATTTAGTAAAATGATATATATTTATTAAAAAGGTTTAACAAATATATATTGAAATTAATAATAATGGAATTAACACCCCTTATGAAGCAAATCAAACAAATGAATAATTAAATCCCTGAAGTGCTATAGTTAAGACGTGTTTATATAAAGTTAAACTGAAAGCAGCTTTTTATCATTGGTAAATCCAAAAGCGCATATCACAAAAGTGAATAAAAAATACAGACAGAACAATATAAAATGAAAACTAAAAAAATATGAACAGCATGAAAAACATAAATCCTGATACATGAAAATATTGCTTGCTTGCAGCTTAATAGGGTAAACTTAAAACAGTAAAACAAGCAATCATGAATATATTAAATCACCAGGTCCTTAGATAACTCAGTTCACAGTTCTCAGGCGACACTAGGAAATATAACCACCATATCCAGTTGTATTGCAGACATGTAATTAACTTATAGAATACTTTTAGTATATGGTTCAAAGTATTGTACTTACCAAGCAGCATTTGTTGGATTTACAACCCTCCTATAGTTACTCCATAAGTTACAGACTCAGACCCTCCAACAAGACCCATTCCATTAGGTACACAGTCCTCTGCTCCTGAGCTTCGAACTGTCAGTTACTATGGTAACTACCTTTATTGAAGAGAAAAATCAGTTAAATCATTACATTCAAGTGAATGACAGTTGGAACATCATAAGCGGAGTATTGTGTACCTAATGGAATGGGTCATGTTGGAGGGTCTTGCCTATCAGCAATGTGTAAACAATGCAGTTGCTTGGCGACCAGACTGAGGTGCCTGATGCTGAGCTGACACAACCAGGAGGAAGTGAGTCTAGTTGCTGGGTGACACACCTCATCTATTGTGATTTCAATATGAGTTGCAAAGTTAATCCAATGCCATTCTTACTGACTAACAACAAGTCCCTGACATTCAGGTAGACATAACAAAAATATGTATTTCTTAAATCAACTTTTCTCTGTAAGTCATGTGATATGCTATTCTGCCCCGCAACCTAGAACTGATGTAATCTTATGTAACCATGACTAAGGTCTCAGGGCTGAATTCAGAGATCCGTTTTTGCTGGAAGTTCCGTGCGTATTTTTCCGGTCCGTGTGAGGGGGGTGTCATGGGTGTTGCCTTGCAACGGCCGTGCGTATATTTGTGTACTTTTAACAAACGGATCTGTGAATACGGCCCTCAGTCTTTGTAGGGTGACTAGAGCCCATGCTGGCATGTTTTTACCTAAAATACACAAGAAGTTTTTCACCTGGATTTATTGATTTATTGATTGCTATATCATATGGAACTCCAAACGTCCACGGATAAGACTTTCCCTTATTAAAAAACCTAGGCGAAAGGGTGGAGATAGAGGTTTCCTGATGTACGTTTCTACTATTACGCGGCGCATCTTGGCCAAGCAGTGGCTTTGTTTGCCCCCCACTTTTCCTGCCTTTCCTGGGCTAACATCAAGGTGTCACATTTACATATAAGAAGCCTGTCCTTTTTGTGGGACCTCCTTAAGAGATCTGCACTCCCCATAGCCGAAAAGCTACAACCACAAAATTTGCCTTCTCTCTATGGGACAGATGTAAGATCTTCCTTGGTATTATCCCTCCTGTTACCCTGTACATCCTCCCATTATGGGACAACCCAGAATTCCCAGTTGGTTCTTCTCAGTCTCTCTCAGAAATTTCTCAGTAGAATACCTTCAGCTGCGACACTTTCTAGCCCATCAAGCCTCTGAAGTGCAAATAGCTGATTTATCCTTATTTGATTCTCTTGAACACCCCTCTTGGGTGGGGAACAATATGCTATGAATATATAATGTTGATGGACACCCTTTTGGATACAGGAGCTAGGCATGAGC
>WWET01002990.1:192877-203646 GCA_011038615.1 Limnodynastes dumerilii
AGAGCGGTTGCATAATATGGTTTTCAATGAAGTATGAAAGTGCCGAATTGGTAGAATATGGAATTGGGGAGGTCATATTTGTGTTTGAGGTCTGCAAAAAGAGAAAACTCAGGGAAACACTGAGGTCATTAAGATGTTCTCCACCCCTGGATGCTCATATAGAATAATCACAGGAAATATGCCCTGGAGGGAAAGGGGGTAATTATAAAGAGGAATAATAGGGCAAGGAATGGGAGAAAGACCATGCCGAGTTTTAACAGTGTCTCAGAGAGACAGAAAATGTGCAATAACTCGGTGTCGGAAAGATTTAAGAGGTCTGGAGGTTCTGTGAAGTCAGAGCAGGGAAGCCATAGAATGAACTGAGACACTATGGGCCTCATTTACTAAAGTCCATTTTTCTAAAATCGACCAAAGTCCCGGGACTTTGCTGGCGATTATGCCATCGCCGTATTCACTAAAGGCAAAGTCCCGGGACTTTAGTGAAATCGAGAAAAAATTAATCACCTCCTGTGTGTGATGTTTTGATTGAAAGCGACACACACTTTAATTGAAAAACACATGTGAACTTTGACATGTGTTTTTCAACATTAAAAAAAATGTGCTGCATCCTTTAATCCCTTATCATGCAGACGTATATAGTACTATAAGGCACAGCATGGCCATGTGTTTGTAATGATGCAGAGTAATGTGTCTTGTTTAAAAAAAAAATAAACAGTTTCTCCAATAAACAGAAATATTAAACATGAATAAACAATATATTTCTATACATTAAAACAATGTAACTAATGTGTCCCTGGGTGTTTTATTAAACTAACTAAACCTAAGAATAAAGTATAGTGTAAATGTGTCCAAAAAATGTGTCCAAGTATCGACTCACCGTTTTGCAGTAATCTGTCTTGGGATGATTTGCTAGTAGTTCCGGACGCGTTGAAAGCTGTTCGGGAAATGTTGATTGAAGATCTTCTCCTCTTCATTGAAGATGCTGCTCCGTTGCTAGTAGATGGTCTTCGGCCTCTTCTTGCTCTTGTCGTGACGTCCTCCTCCTTCCTGTCAGTCACTAGAGGTGTCCCTTTTATACTGACTATGATGTCATAGAGGCCTCTAGTGTCTATGACGTCATAGTCAGTATAAAAGGGGACCTCTAGTTTTACTCGTCAGACAGACGCTTATAGTACTATAAGGTTCAGCATGGCCAAAAACACATGGCCATGCTTGCCTTATAGTACTATATGCGTCTGCATGATAAGGGATATAATGATGCTTGGCGATTTTTAAATGGACAATCGCTGTGCTTTTAAACAGAAAAGCATGGCGATTTTTCCATTTAAAAATCAATCAATATCGACGGCGATTATTAATCGCAGGACAAAATTGCGGCATAGTAAATGCCGTGATTTAAAAAAAAAAAAAAACCTGCGTCAAGATCGCCGCTATGTCTAGCGATGAATAATCTGTCAAAATACAACTTTAGTAAATGAGGCCCTATGTACTTCTATAGTAGGCCACACCCGCATCGACATTGGTGAGTTCCAGATGTGAGCTACCTGATAGTAACGCCTGAAATCCAGAAGACCAAGCCCATCCCCAGTAATAGATCATTGAAGAATTTTAAGTCTTACACTAGGTCTTTTACCTCGCCAGACAAATCAATTGATCTGAAATTGTAATGTCTTAAAGATAGACACTGGTATTTGAATGAGAAGGGCTTGAAATAAAGCAGCTGTGGGGGAATATTCATTTTTATAAAAGTTATTCGTCCTGTTCATGAAATATAATAAGGGTTCCATTTACAAAGGTCGATTTAGGCCAGTGATGGCTAACCTTTTGAGCTCGGTGTGTCAAAAATCGGAAAAAAAATCTAGCTTACCTCAGGTGGCATGTCTCTTCTAGAAATATCCATAATTTTGTGATATTTGCAGCCCTAGTAATGAAAGAGTTACATTTTTAAGTGCCTTTGGCACTTTTTGCCCCTTTTATTAGTTCCCAGCCTTTTTGCCCTTTTGTGCCCTTATTGTCTCCTTTATTAGTGCCCAGCCTTTTGTGCCCAGGCTTTTTGCCCTTTTGTGCCCAGGCTTTTTGCCCTTTTGTGCCCAGTCTTATTGTTCCCTTATTGTGCCCAGCCTTTTTGCCCTTTTGTGCCCAGCCTTTGGCACTTTTTGCCCCCTTTATTAGTTCCCAGCCTTTTTTAATCATTTAAACTTAAAATAAACTTACCTCTGCTTTCTGCTCTCCTCTGCGGCGTCTCTCTCTCCCTCACGCTCTGACGCTGCGTGACCTAGGTTAGGCAACATCACTCACTATGTCCTAGGCTGCAGCATCTGATTGGATCATTTTGATCGGCCATTTCCCCTGCAGCTGATACTGCCTCTCCCCACCCCTTACCTCGCTGATCACCGCCGCTGCAATCAGTAAAACCTATGACACTTGTGTCAGAGGTGACATGCCAAGACATTTTGACACGCGTGTCATAGGTTCGCCATCACTGACCTAGGGTTTGTGACATTTGTATGTGAAGAGAATGGTCAGCAGTGTCATGAGAATTAGATGAGAGTAGTGGCTTTTAGATTTATCAGATTAAATCATTGACCTCCTTGGTCAGTGCAGTTTCAAGTCTGTAAATATTCTGCAAACATTAAAATGAACCTTTACTTTAAAAGGATTTCATTTTATACAGAGTAAGGGAATTATTTAAACTCAAATAAGATGAAAATAGTTTTTATTACAAATTTTATGGTCCTCATTACCCTGACACAGGTAGAAGGGAGAAGCCATTTATGCAACTTGAAATATGGACGATAGTTGTGTACTTAAGCAGTATAATTGATTTGATCTGAAGAATAAACTGTAAAAACACATGCACCTATGTGTGTGTAAAGTGTGGTGCTGCCATAAAGCAGTAAAAAGACAGAAGCCTTACTTGAGCTTTCTGGCAGGGGGGAGAGGCGGTATCAGCCATATCCCCTGCAGCTGATGCCGCCTCTCCCCACCCCTTACCCCGCTGATCGCCGCCGCTGACCACCGCCGACATCCACCGCCGCAATCAGTAAAACCAATGACACTCGTATCAGAGGTGACACACTGCGTGTCAGTCAAAATGTCTTGGCGTGTCACCTCTGACACGCGTGTCATAGGTTCGCCATTACTGATTTAGGCCATATCGACCATCTTCGTGGGACTCACTAAAGGCAAAGTCCCGGGACTAACAGAGCTAATGCCCTATAGGCTGAAAGGTCAGAGTATTCAAATAATGCAACGTCTATTGACTTAGTTTTTATTTTGTTCATTGGACTAGATTGTATTGTGGACATGCATATTCTAATGGCATGGGGCATAATCCAGACTTAAGGTCGGTTTACGTATGTAAGCTACGCACTAAGGATAATGCAGGTCCCTGGCACTCCCCTCAAACGCACGTAACTTAGCTGATTTACGTGTTCAGAAACCTACCTTAACTTTTCCTTGTGTGTCTCTGGTCATACGTATCGCCTTGTCATATGTAAGTGCCTCACCCAGCCCATACTATACCATTTAAATGCCTCTCTCCTCCCACAATATTTTCAGCTTGCGTAGGGTTGTCACGCCCTATCATATGCAGTTATGTACAAGATACATGCAATCAGAGTTACGATGTGTAACATGCGCAATGCGTTCCCACAGCCAGATGTACGCATGCAGTATGCATAAATTAGCTGTTATTAAGTCAGGCTAATGGTGTGGAAAGCACTCTATTAAGTATATGAGAATTGTAAAATCATGTGACAAGATCACCATCCAGGTAAGATAATTCGCCCACGCAGAAGGCCACAATTGCATTCTGGGATGTTTTGCTTGCTGGCACAATACTACATTACACATGCGGTAAAGCTACGTATGAACATGCTTCTGACATAATACAACCTACATAAAAGCAAATCATACAAAATGCTGTTTTTCTGTCATCTGAATAATGTTTTCTGTGAGTTAGGAAAATGTTCCTCAGTGTGAAATAAGTCAGAACCTCAGCCACATTTACTAGAACAGGAATTATTCAGTGCGACCTGATTGGCTGTCTCCTCTGCTTTTGCACGTCATTGTCGGTCTTATAATCCTAGCTGAAATGATGCTGTTGTTCTTTGCTACAATCATTGCTGTCATAACTGCCTGAAATAAATAAAAGATCCAGAGAAGAGAACATGAGATACAGTGAGTCTGATGATTAGGTTCTATGACGGGATTAATGCAGCTTTGAGCTATAATATGTGGCACTATACACATTCCAGGCTGAAGCCAGATGTGTTGCTCAGTGAATAGGTTTGAGAGACATGGGGCCTGATCCAGAGCAACGCTCGCAAGCGAGCGTACGCTCATCGTAAGCGAATTTTCGTCAAAAAATTCGCAATGCGCATGCCCAGTATGACAGGTTCCGGTCGCCCGCGCGTCATGAGCGAATAGCGGGCGTATCGTTAGCGTATTTTTCGCTCGCCGAGCGTATTTTTTTTACGATGGTCGGCTGGGCGCCCGTTTTACTACAGGGAGGCGGGGATAGCCATTTAAATTGTACAGTATGGGCGTGCTAAGCGTATTTTCTCAGCGTATTCTCTGCGAATTTTCGTACGGCCGACGGTCGTACGCAGTGTAGGGTATAGCCGCCGTAAGCAGGGACTTTACTATGGGAGTGCTAGGGGCGTGTAGGTTGATACGACGAGCGTACGTTCGCATTCGCCCGTCGTTGCGAATTTTCGTAGCGCTGGATCAGGCCCATGGACATTGGATTAACGCATCAGCATGCATAGAAACTATACCTGTATTTATGTATGTATTTATAGATTATTTTTTGGGAAGTAACTACAGAAAAAGGTGCAATTCTGCACCTGGATAAACCATTTTGCAGTGTGAGGGGGCAAATAAACTACATTTTCTGCTCGCTGGAAAAATACTTGCTGATTTTGAACACAAATACTAACAGTTTTAGTTACACTCATTCCCCATCCTTCCTGCAGTTCAGTATGGTTTTGGCAAGGTTCAGACTGTGGTCCATATTTAGACCTCTGGACGTATTGCATATACATCCGGTGTTTACCATAATTGGATACTGCGCATGCGTGGTAATTATTTAACATAATCTACGTAACGAAAGGATTACGTAAAAAATTACTATGTATACGCAATATCCATTTACGGTAAACACAGACATATATGCAATACATCCGGTGGTCTGAATATGGGCCTCTCTTTTCCTTATTGTTACTCCCAGCTCTGGATCAGCACCATTATGCAGGGTTGTCATCAGACATTGTTGGACCCAGTACTGACAAAATAGGCCGGGCCCCTTACCTTAACCTTGTCCCTGCACAAAACAAAAACATTTCTAGCCTGTCTCCATTTCAAGGTTCACTTACCTCTCTTTTTGTCTGCTCCCTGCAGCTGAAGTGATTCTGGCAGCGAGCTGCTCCACACATTTTAGTACCCTGAGCGTGGGTTGGTCCACAGGTTTTAGCATTCTTCGCAGTGGTTGGTCCTCGGAGTTTGGCAACAAGTTCCTGACCATTCCTTTCATTTTCTGAGGGAACTGTGAACTTTGCTGTGTTTCTCGGCCAAGTGGCACAATGGACCTGATCCAGAACAACGGGCCTGATAAAGACCTACGGCCGCAAGCGATCGTACGCCGATCGTGAGCGTAAAAACGGGCAAAAAAACGCACTGTGCATGTGCAGTATGACAACTTCCGGTCGTCCGAAGGACATGAGCGTACAGCGAGCGTATTTTCAGCGTATTTTTCGGCCAAGGGGCATGTGTTTTGTACGACGATAGTCCGGACGCTCGAGTTACTACACAGAGGCGGGGATAGCCATTTAAATTGTACAGTATGGGCGTGCTAAGCCCCGTACGACCAGCGTATCGGTACGAAAATTTGCACGAACGCTGGAAAAACTTAGGGTAGGGTTCAGCCGCCGTAAGTAGGTACAATCAATGGGAGTGTCATGGGCGTGAAAGTTTATACGCCCGGGTGATCATACGCTACGCTCGCGGGCGCTCGCGGTCTTAGGTCTGGATCAGGCCCAACGAAAGCGTAAGATCGTCTTTTTAGACGATCTGCGCATGCGCCGGGCAGATGTTGCCCGGCGTTGCTACGGCAGCACCCGATCGTGGATCGGGCATCCGTAGCAGCGCCGTAGGTGACGCCGGTGACCAAGACTGGGCCTGTGCCAAAGCCTCCAGAAAAAGATGAACGAGAAATGGAGCCTGCAGAGCATGGCAACAATGAAGCAAGTGTGGACCCAAGCTTTGAGTCTCCCTGTCCATCTCCTGAACCACATTTACTAACTCAAGGGGATCTCAATGACCTTGTCCAAGATTTGAACCTATCTAAAGAGAAAGCAGAATTTTTGGACTCCAGATTGAAAGGCTGGAATCTCCTTCACAATGACACGAAAGTATGTGTTATCAGACAGAGACTTAGTGGCTTTAAGGATTTATCTGCCCTTAAAGATGCACTTATCTTTGCACACAATGTTAAGTCTGTTATGGAAGAATTTGGTCAAGAGCAAAAAGCAAAGGATTGGCGCCTATTCATTGATTCCACTAAAGTAAGTTTAAAAGTGGTTCTACTCCACAACAGCAACAACCTACCCTCAGTAATCCCAGCCATACATGATCTGTTCATCTCTAACTCCTTCAACCTCCTAGCTCTCACCAAAACATGGCTCTCCCCCATTGACACCACCTCACCCGCTGCTCTGGCCTATGGAGGTCTCTCCTTCTCTCACTCTCCTAGATCTGGCGACCGTCATGGTGGCGGCGCTGGCCTGCTCCTCTCTCCCTCCTGCACTTTCCGCACTATCCCTCCTGAACCTTCCCTCATCTTCTCTTCCTTCGAGGTCCACTCCATCTGTTTTTTCCATCCCCATAGACCTCCCACCTGCTGTCATTTACCGGCCCCCAGGTCCTTGCTCACAGTTTTTCGAGAACATTGTTGCCTTGCTCACCCACAATCTCTTCTCTGAACTCCTTTCTATTATCTTGGGTGACTTCAACATCCCCACTTGATAACCCCTCCCACTCCAGCACCTCTAAACTTCTCTCTATTTCCTCATCCTTTGGCCTGCTTCAATGGATCACCTCCCCTACCCACATACAGGACCATTCCTATGACCTAGGGCCGTATTCAGAGCACCGGCCGCAATGCAATTGAGGCCGGAGTTTTGAGAAATGTGCTACTGCGCATGCGCAGTAATTTTGTAACGTAATCTACGTTACTTCTTGCAACTTAGATTGCGTATAAGTTGCAAGAAGTAACGTAGAATACGTTACAAAACTACTGCGCATGCGCAGTAGCACATTTCTCAAAACTGCGGCTTCAATTGCATTGCGGCCGGAGCTCTGAATACGGCCCCTAGTCTCTAGTTTCCTCTCTCTGACCACCACCATCTCTCCTTCTTTCTTTCCCCTCAAGCCTTCCCTACCCCCAAACCCAAATGCATTCTCACCAGACAGAACATCAGCACCCTTGACATCCTGGCCTTTTCCTCCTCTTGACCACCTGCTCTCCTTGTTACCTCTTTCTTCTACCCCAACCAAGCCCTCCTCTAAATACCACTCTCTCCTCTGCCCTTGACTCTGCCAGTCCTACTTCCTCCATCTCCCTTCACCACTCTAACCCCTAGCCATGGCACTCTCAGATCACACGCTTCCTTAAACAATGCTCCCGCACCGTCAAGTGCCTCTGGTACAAATCTCGCTCCCTTGCAAACTTCCTCCACTTTAAATTCATTTTCTGACTGCTCTGCCCTCCCCCTCCTCCCCCCAACTCTTCACCACTCTTCTATGTAATCATCATGAATTATCTTCTTTACATCCTATGACAATTGACAAAATTCACTCCCTAATAATATCCTTACCACCCTCAACCTGCCTTGTGGAGCCTATTCCCTCACACCGTCTCAAACACCCCTCTCTCACTGCCTGCTCCCATTTAGCCCCATTTTCAACCTTTCCCTGTCATCTGGTATCTTCCCTTCCTCTTTTAAGCATGCCCTTGTCTCTCCCATTCTTAAAAAACCTAATCTGGACCCTACATCCCCTCTAGCTACCGACCTATATCCCTTCTCCCCTTCGCATCCAAACTCCTTGAGTGCTTAGTCTACCAACGTCTCATCAGCTACCTCACTGACTACTCTCTCCTGGAACCCTCCATTCTGGCTTTCGGCCCCTCCATTCCCTGAGATTGCCCTTACCAAAGTTACCAATGATCTGTTATCTGCCATCTCCAAGGGCCACTACTCCATTCTCATCCTTCTTGATCTGTCAGCTGCTTTTGACACTGTTGACCATCCTTTTCTGCTTCAAATCCTTTGGCTCCTTTCTCCTGGTTTTCCTCTTATCTCTGTGACTATACCTTCTTTGTTTCTACCCGTAGTTCATCCACCCCAGCCTCTCCGCTCCCTGTTGGTGTCCCCCAGGGCTCTGTCTTTGGCTCGCTCCTCTTCTCCCTCTACACCTCCTAGCTGGATAACCTCATCAGCACCTTCGGTTTTCACTACCACCTCTACACTGATGGCACTCAAATTTACCTCTCCTCCTCTGACCTTAACCCCTTTCTTCTGTCTAAGATTTCTGAGTGTCTTGCATTCCTATCCACATTGATGGGCAAATTCTTCCATAAGCTGAATATGGATAAAATGGAAATTATTGTTTTTACTCCTCCTAGGATTTCCTCCCCCCCTCCATCACCATAACCAATGGTGATACCTCTGTCTCCTCATCCCCTCAAGTTCGCTGCCTAGGTGTCATCCTTGACTCCTCACTTTCCTTTATACCACACATCCGTGTCCTCTCTCATTCTTGTCATTTCCACCTATGCAACATTGCACGCATCCGTCCCTTCCTCACCAATGAAGCTACTAAAACCCTCATCCACTCTCTAGTCATACCACGCCTCGACTACTGTAACCTCCTTCTTGTAGGTCTCCCGCACGCCCATTTTGCCCTCCTTCTATCTATACTCAATGCTGCTTCCAGACGCGTCTTCCTCTCACGCTCCTTTATGTCAAACCCTCCACTGGCTTCCTGTCAGCTTCAGACCTCTCTTTAAACTCCTTACCATCACCTTTAATGCCATCTCTTTATCCACTGCTCCCTGTCTCTGTTCCCTCATCAACATGCACACCTTTTCCGTTCTGCCATCCAGCAATGTCTGACCTCCTTACTGATCACCACATCTCACGTCCGTATCCAGGATTTCTCTCTTGCTGCTCCTCTGCAGTGGAATGACCTCCCTTCTTCTATCAGACTCAAGCTAGCCTACCCCTCCTACACTTAATGGCCCGTATTCAGACCACCAGACGTATTGCATATACATCCGGTGTTTACCGAAATTTGATACTGCACATGCGTAGTCATTTTTTTACATAATCTACGTATCTTTTTGTTATGTAGATTGTGTATATGCGGTGTTAAAGACCGCATATACGCAATCCACGTAACGAAAAGATACGTCGATTACATTAAAAAATGACTACGCATGTGCAGTATCAAATTTCGGTAAACACTGGACGTATATGCAATTCGTCTGGTAGTCTAAATACGTGCCAATATCTTCACTGCATCCTACATCTTTCCCTTCTTCTCCTTCCTTCCACCTCTCCTTCGCTCACACCATGTCTTCTGTAAGTTCATCCCTTAGTGTGTTAGCTCATGTGAGCAGGGCCACCATAATGTTGTTCCCTCCTCCACCACTCCCCCCTCACTTTGTACCCTTTTTCCCCTATCTGCTACCCTTTTGCCCACCTGGTGGCTCCCTCTCAACCTCTCACTGTGCTCTATCCCCTCCTTCCTGATCTACCAAGCTTGACACCTCGCATTTTGCCTTGCGTTCTGAGCTTGCTTCACTTTATTGTCTTTTTGTGATATTTTTGTATTTATATTGTATTTTATTATGTACTATGCTGTCCATACCTGCCCTGTATGTCTGTGCTGTATTTTGTTGTATTTTGTACGGTGCTGCGGACACCTTGTGGCGCCTTATAAATGAACTATAATAGTAATAGATTAAGCAGCTGATATGAAGAAAACACATGAGAATATGTAATTCTATGAAGAGCACCAATGCTATGTCTCTCCTGCTGGGACTACAGCTCGGTTACACATAATGCTGCTGTTTTCTGTGTGAATGGAAGGCAGAATCCAGAGAAAACGTTATGCTTGGAAGCAGAAGTGAATGTCACTAACCCTGGGAGTGAAGAATGTTGCCAATACCCCACTTCCAAAGAAAGTCTATCTAGCACCGATCCATACATATATAGGGTCTTGCAAAGAACTTTATCAAAGCACTGAATCAGAGTGGGCTTGCATTTACCTAATTAAGACAGAAACTCCAGAGTCAGTTAGGCAAAGCTCATAGAGGGCATCTTTATAGATCCTCAAATATGAGAACTGATGCTCGATGGGCACTTTGATGGTCTGCTTAATCCAGTTGAAAAAGCTGCATGGGAGGCTCTCGAGAACATTTGCCAGAACATCTTAGGGAACCATAAGACAGACAGCTACAAAAAGCTGGTGGACAATCATTAAAATCTTACAAGGACAGCAGTGATGTGAAATACTCTCTATATAAAATACTGCGGAATATTAGTGGCGCTGTATAAACATTATTAAAAAAATTATAATAAGTGAAGAATAATAAAGTTTATGGCCCGTATTTACACCTAAGAAGCCTCTTCTTCTTAGGTGTGGAGTTTCCCGAAATGACCTACTACGCATGTCTTAAGCTGCCTCAGGGATTAGTTAGGTAG
>WWET01002991.1:9093-41468 GCA_011038615.1 Limnodynastes dumerilii
TATATATATATATATAACAAGCAGGAGAGGGAGCACTTCATGGTGCAGAAATCTTTATTAGGCCCCTTCAGGGTCAACAGATAAAAATGTACCGAGCATTAGCAGGTAAGTAAACAACCGCGGCTACAATACCGATGGGCGCCCAGCATCCTGGAATGTCCACACAGTGGCGCCTCTCGCCGACAACAACGGGGGAGTCATTCACCACGTGCGTGTGTTATGGTCCTGTGTACTGGCCTGCCCCTACACGTTTCATTGTGAGACTTCGTCAGGGGGCGTAGCGGGCACTGTGCACATCTTCATTTAAATACTGACAGGCCGTGGGAGTAACTAAAGCCTCTGACACAGTCTGTCAATCAAATCATTTGAGGATTCATGATTCAAACAAAGAGCGTGATAATTCAATAGTTACATCACACCCATATTGAAAAGGTACATTACTGCCCATTAATAAGTCCAAGGTCTAGGTTTCATTATATCAAAGAGAGCTAAAGAGAAAATATATATAGGGATATACATATAAATAAATAAGATCGTTAATATTTAAAAAGACTGAAAAGTCAATTTGATATAAATAAATATACATATAAATACTTAAAAACAGAGGTTTTTCAAAACCATCCTTAAAATTTATAAGTGTATATTCGTTAAAAAATCTACCACAAGAAATATTTCTCTATCTTCTTTTATGACTACAAATAATAAGCCCAAATATGACCTTTTGCAAAAATTAATGGTAGGAAAGTAACCCTGACAAATAACTCTACATATGCAGGAGATATACACAACATATACAACTAACCATATATCTATATCAATTTATACAAAAACAATACACATATATAGATCTATCTTTAGTAACTCATTATCACAGAATTTTCTAGTATTACAAAAAATTATTAAAAATTACTAAAAACAAGGGGTAATAATAAGGGAATTTACTACTAGTAAGAACTACCGCCTCTTTACAGAAAGGGGGTGAGATCAAAACCCTCATGAAAGTCCTCTAGGGGTCAGAGTATCTAGAGTGACAATCCAAAAGGATTCCCTTTGGGAAAGGGTTTTCAATCTGTCTCCACCCCTTAAATTTTTTGGGACATACTCAATGGCTTTTACTTTAAAAGTATCCAGTTTGGAGTTATGAGCCTTCAAGAAGTGGCGCAGAACGCTATGATTTTGTACCTTATTGGTAATGTTACGCATATGTTCTAAAGCGCGTATCTTCAAACATCTTTTGGTCTTACCTACATAGCATAAACTGCAACCACATTCTATCATGTAAATCACATGGGTGCTTAGGCAGTTCAGAAAGGTTTTTATTTTATGAACACACTCCTCATCAGTACCTGTAAATGTTTTATGTTCAGGGTGACAGTATTTGCATACCTTACAAGCCCTGCACCCATTGAACCCTTTTGTGGCTAGAAACCCTGATTGCTTGGTGACTTCTTCAATAGGGAGCAGACTAGGAGCTAGTGAAGATTTTAAATTTCTAGCCTTCCTGAAATATATATTGGGCCGTTCGGGAAGGCAAGGACCCAAAACAGGATCCAAGTTCAATAAGTGCCAATGTTTCATGAGCACATTTCTGATCTCACCTGTTTACTGGGGCCTCAAGATAGATGTCCAAAAACTCAATATTTACATAATCAAATTTAAATGTAAAAGTTAGTCCAAAGGGATTGTTTTTCAGATTCGTCACAAATGTATCGAAGGACTCCTTAGTCCCCTCCCATATCAACAAAATATCGTCGATATAACGACAATAAAATTTAAAAGGAAAGTCAACCATATTTGCTTGCCAGGGGACATATATTGATTCTCGCTCCCAGCTGCCCATATACAAATTGGCAAAGCTGGGAGCGAAAATCGTCCCCATGGCAGTCCCCGTAATCTGTAGATAGAACTGTCCCAAAAACGTAAAGTAATTAGACTCAAGTACAAATTGGGCACACTTCAGGATAAATTGGCGTCTCTCACAAGTAAGTGTTTTATCTGAGTCCAATACTGACCCCAGCACCTCCAATCCCAAACCATGAGGAATGGAGGTGTATAGGGCCTGGACATCAATTAAGCACCAATTATAGGTGGCTTCCCACTTTACTTCTTTTATTTTCTGAAATACCTGAGTGGAATCTCTAACAAACGACTTGAGTTGAGGGACATAATCCTTAATATTCACATCCACATATTCAGAGATCCGGCCGATAATTGAATCTATACTCGAGACAATAGGTCGTCCCGGGGGGTTGACCTTATCCTTATGCAACTTTGGCAGAAAGTAGAAAGTGGCAAGCCTGGGATGCAGATTGAGTAAATAAGAATATTCATCTTCACAGATGCATCCATTTTTTCTACGCTCTCCCAACATTATCTGGAGGGAGTCTAGAAATCTTGGGGTAGGGTCCACATCCAATTTCTGATAGGAGGCTGTATCTCCCAACAATCTCTGAGCTTCCTGAGTATATTTTACTTGATCCATAATAGCGATCCCGCCCCCCTTATCTGCTTGTTTGATAACAATTGAGCGGTTTGAAGTCAAATTCTTTAAAGCACTCTTTTCTTTTACTGTCAGATTCCCTGGGCCCTTGATTATTTTATAAATTTTTTGAAAATCCCTTTTGACTGACTCCGAGAACAATTCTATATAGGAACCACGGGATTCTAGGGGATACAATTTAGATTTAGGCCTAAGACCTGTTATATTTTCTTGCCTTGGGACATCTTTATCCCGCCCATTTTCTTTAGGTTCTTGTTTAAGAAAATGTCTCTTTAGAGTCCAATTCCATTAAATCCACTATCAATTCAAACTGGGATGGGGCACAAGTAGAAGTAAACGAAAGGCCTCTCCTTAGTAACTAAAGGACAACTTCTGTCAAAGCCAAGCTAGAGAGATTAAAGATACCATGTGTTTCGGTTTCTTTTGTCTCTATTCTAAACCCTTTTCCCTTTTCTGGCTCTCTACCTCTTCTAGTAGGGGCCGTCCCCCCCCCACCCCCCCCGGTATAGGGGTTGATACTTGTCTCTCCCTCAACGGAAAGGGTTTGTCCAAGATTTGGGTGATGCCTAAAAAAGAAATATTTGGTTGATTGACAGTGGTTTCGCCTCTTTCCATATTGGGTCTATCCCCATGGTGGTCTCCCCATACTAGATTATTAGTGTCTGATCTTTTTTGTGGTTTTGGATTTAAAGGCAAAGAATTAGTACCATCAGTTTTTGGAACTTCAATTCCCTTAGTATTAGTTTTAATTTTACTATGATGCTGTAGTGATAGTATTTTGAGTTTTAGTTGTAATCCCTATTTGTTGTGTAGGTATATCCCTCTTATTCCTAATATTTATATTTTTATTAATGTTGTTTTTAACTTCATAGGGTACTTGTCTTGTGGCAGATTTACATCTAAATTTTGTCCTGTTAGTGCCTTTCATTTTACTCCACCCCAGATTCCGTTGTGGGGATTCATTGGATTTTTTAGACCAGTCCCTCACTCTATTATTTAAATAATCCAGCTTGTCTCTATGAAATTTAGAGCACTTGGTATCGGCTACTACCTTTTCGATCTTCACCACTTTTATTTCAATCTCTGACATACGTGAGGTGAAAGAATCCTCCCCCTCTAAGAGTTTCAATTTATTACTTAGGGTTTCTAGTTCTTTATCATTAAACCTCATTTGTAATTTTTTCTCATAGATTATGAGCTTCATTAGTTCTACAGAACAATTGTCAAGGATTTTGTACCATTCCCCCATGAATTTAGCATTTTCCCGCCCAATTGTAGGTAGTTTGAACATTCTTAAACCACGGGGTATCCTGTTACAAGTTAAATAATTATTAAAAGTTTGAATCTCCCAATATAACTTGGTTTCATTAATTAATAACCTTTCCAGGCTTCTCATATCATCATTGAAAGTGTTTTCTATCTCAAGTAATGATTCTTCAATAAGATCTTCATCAAAAAAACTTTTTACACTGAGCTGTTCTAAACAAAGGGTTAAATAGACAAATAGTAAGTGGCGCGCTGCTGTAGGGACTATTCCAATCTATTGAAGAGATAATTCAGACCAAACAGCAATACTGACACAATACAGTAAAAAGCAGACTTAAAAGCGTCCACACAGTGCCGCCTCTCGCCGACAACAACGGGGGAGTCGTTCACCACGTGCGTGTGTTATGTTCCTGTGCACTGGCCCGCCCCTACACATTTCATCATGAGACTTCGTCAGGGGGCGTTGCTGGGCGCCCATCGGTATTGTAGCCGCGGTTGTTTACTTACCTGCTAATGCTCTGATTTTATTTGGTACGTTTTTATCTGTTGACCCTGAGGGGCCTAATAAAATTGGATCTCTGCACCATGAAGCGCTCCCTCTCCTGCTTGTTATTTTAGATTGATTATTCCGGGAGCAAAGACCGGATCCATTGCGGGAAGCTGCGATTCTTTCTATCAAGAATCTGGTGCTTAGAACTTTTAAGTCTGCTTTTTACTGTATTGTGTCAGTATTGCTGTTTGGTCTGAATTATCTCTTCAATAGATTGGAATAGTCCCTACAGCAGCGCGCCACTTACTATTTGTCTATTTAACCCTTTGTTTAGAACAGCTCAGTGTAAAAAGTTTTTTTGATGAAGATCTTATTGAAGAATCATTACTTGAGATAGAAAACACTTTCAATGATGATATGAGAAGCCTGGAAAGGTTATTAATTAATGAAACCAAGTTATATTGGGAGATTCAAACTTTTAATAATTATTTAACTTGTAACAGGATACCCCGTGGTTTAAGAATGTCCAAACTACCTACATTTGGGCAGGAAAATGCTAAATTCATGGGGGAATGGTACAAAATCCTTGACAATTGTTCTGTAGAACTAATGAAGCTCATAATCTATGAGAAAAAATTACAAATGAGGTTTAATGATAAAGAACTAGAAACCCTAAGTAATAAATTGAAACACTTAGAGGGGGAGGATTCTGTCACCTCACGTATGTCAGAGATTGAAATAAAAGTGTAGAAGATCGAAGGTAGTAGCTGATACCAAGTGCTCTAAATTTCATACAGACAAGCTGGATTATATATATATAAACTTTGTGCAACTGTGAATTCAAGTGTGAATAATATATTTGGTATTTATAATAACAGGATTTATTGTTACTCACCGTTAAATCCGTTTCTCTCAGATCATCTGGGGGACGCTGCGACCATGGATTGGCAGAGGCACACTGGAGCTGGGCACTTGACAGTTAAAATTTCTGTTGAGGTAAGCTCCTCCCCTCTCCAACCCCCACTGGACCTCAGTTTAATTACAAATCCCAGGAGAGAAGAAATAGAGGAGAAGAAAAAACACCATATGATTCAGAGAACCAAAGTACCACTGAGTGTGAGGAAGAGCAAGCAGTTTCCCCCATGATCTAAGAGAAACGGATTTAACAGTGAGTAACAATAAATTCTGTTTTCTCTCACTCTCATCTGGGGGACATTGTGACCATGGGTAATATACCAAAGATGTACCCTAAGGGAGGGACCACTCAGCTGAAGGCGGTATCAATACCTTTCTTCCAAAGGAAGCATCCCTGGATGCGAAAACCTGAAATCTATAGAATTTTGTAAATGTGTGGTTGGAGGACCAGGTAGCTACCCGACAGAGCTGATGCTTGCCACCCATGACGCACTGACCGACCTGGTAGAATGGGCTTAAAGTCCCAAGAGCACTGGCTGGTTAGCATCCCTGAAAACCTATTGAATTGTGCGTCAAATTAATTTGGCTATTGCCTGTTTTTTATGAGCTTCCTAAGGAACTAGCAGAGAGTAATTTTTAATGGAACTGCGCCCTTTTACCCACATAAACCCTCAAGTCTCTAACAACATCTAGAGCCACAAACTTATCTTGGATATTAGAAGAGGTACTAGATGGCTGAAGAAAGCTGTAAGAACAATCTCCTTTTGGTTGAAACGAAGGAGTGGTGTGAAGAACTGCCTTATTTTGATAAAAATAAGAAAAGCGGATTTACAGGATAACGCACTCAACTCTGAAATACATCTAGCAGATGCAAATGCTGGAAGAAAAGCAACTTTCCAGGACAAAAATCTCAATTCAACTGAATATAGATGTTCAAATGGATGACGTTGCAAAGCCAAAAGAACCAAATTAATATCCCAAGAGAATATCAGAGGTACAAAGGGGGGTTGAATATAGAGGACCCCCTGCAAAAATATCTGGACTTTTGGAAGAAGAGCCAACTTCCGCTGAAAGTACATATACGTACGCCAAATCCTGTGATAGATTCTTGCAGACACAGAATTGTGGGCTCTGAGCATGGTTTGGATAAATTATTCAGACAAACCTCTTGATCTTACAATTTGGGATTCAAAAGCCACGCCGTCAAATTGAACTGATGAAGATATTGGTATAAGAACAGTCCCTGAGGAAGGAGGTCTACCTAAAGGGCAGACACCTGCACCTTAAGAAAACGCAGTTGAAGACCTGACTGGAGAACTTCCTGCAGGAACACCAAAATTCCTGCTAGGCGAAAAGATGAGGCTATTAGAACCCTTTCATTCACACCAGCCATACAAAGAGGGAGTTTCCAGCCAGGATCAACTGCTAGGCTTAGAAAGTCTGCGTACCATGACCTTCCCAGCCAATTGGGATCGACTGCTAGGCTTAGAAAGTCTGCGTACCATGA
The DNA here is from genome assembly GCA_011038615.1 of Limnodynastes dumerilii. Classification (NCBI taxonomy): domain Eukaryota; kingdom Metazoa; phylum Chordata; class Amphibia; order Anura; family Limnodynastidae; genus Limnodynastes; species Limnodynastes dumerilii. The sequence goes on from WWET01002991.1 coordinate 15,772, forward strand.
CCTTCCCGGCCAATTGGGAGCTAGTAGAATTAGCAGCACTCCTTGCTGCTTTACCCTTTTTAGAAGCCTTGGCAACATTGCGAAGGGAGGAAAGGCATAAGCCATCTGACTGGTCTACGGAGCTGACATTGGGCCTGACGGCTAGGACGGCGGACGTAAGCATAAGATCGGCATTGCAGCCAATCTGCACATCTGCACATGCGCCGGGCAGATGTTGCCCGGCGTTGCTACAACAACGCCTGATCGTGGATCGGCCATCCGTAGCAACGCCGTAGGGACACTGGAGGGGACGTCCCCAGCGTCCCTACGTTCAGGTTAGTGTAGGTGGGCGGGGGGAGGTAGTTTAATGAGGATTGGAGGGTGGGCTAGGCGGCCATACGCTCCTGTGCGAGCGTATGGCCCCTTTCTTACGCCGGCTGCAGTTAGGGTAGCCTTCAGTCGGCATAAGGAAGGGGCCATGCGCCTGCACATGGGGAATGTCGGGGTAAGTGAACGCACAGCGCATCGGCGTAGGCCTGGATCAGGCCCATTGTGTCCAAAAACTCTGCTTGAGGATCTCGGAATCTGGAACCAAACCGAGGCACTTTGTAAATCTGTGGAGACGCCATCAGATTTAGGTCTGGCAGACCCCACCTCCTGGTTAGCTGGAGGAAGACCCCCAGATGGAGAGACCTCTCCCCCGGAAGAATGGCTTACCTGCTGAGGAAGTCTGCCTTGCAATTGTTGACTCCTAGAATATGAACAGCAGTGACTGCAGGAATATACTTCAATGCCCATGAGTATATGCACTCTGCCTCTCTCATTTCCTGGACACTCTTCGTTCTGTCCTGCCTTCTGATGTTGGCAACTGCTGTGACGTTGTCAGACTGGATGCGTAGAGGACGACCCACTAACCACGACTGCACTGCTAACCGAGCTCTGTGGACAGCTCTCAGCTCCAGAACATTTATGGATGGATTGGACTCCTTTAGAAACCAAAGACCATGTAGATGTAGGTGAAGATTAACTGCTCCCCAACCAGAGAGACTGGCATCTGATGTCACTAGAATCCAGTTAGTCAGTGCAAAAGGATGACCCATTGACAAGAGGTCCTTGCAAAGTCACCAACTCAGGGACACTCTGGGCTAAGTTTAAATGGTTGCCATCCCACTGAAACAGAATGTTCCCTGGAACTTTCTGGACCCGAACCTCATGAAGGGAACCGCCTTGGACAAGGGCACAATCTTCCCCAGAAGCCTCATACATAGAAGAGCGGAAGGAGCTCTCCTTGACAGGAGCAGATGAGTTAATTTCTGAAGGGAAAATAATTCTTTGCAGACCAATATTAACGACCAGGCCCAGAAAAGTCATATACTGAGATGGGAGACTGTAGAACTGCTCCTGAAGAATCTTCTTCAACTGAACCTTTAGAAGTAAGTCAACTCTAGGCGACTGACCATTTCCCTCATGACCTTCAGAAAGATTCTGGGTGCAGTTGCCAGACCAAAGGGCAAAGCCCAAAATTGGTAGTGGTGATGACAGTCTACTACTATAGGAATGTGTAAATACACATCCTGAATGTCCTGAGGTTTCATTCCACTGATAACGGAACCAAGGGACTCCATCTTGAATTTGGGCACCAAAGCCTGAAAATCAGAGATTCCAAATTCACAATAGGAGACTTTTTGACCAGAAAAAGATTGGAGTAAACACCCCTTTCCTTTCTGGGAGTCAGGAACAGGAACAATAAGCTTTCTGCAACCGCAAAGTCTGCATGGACAGGCTTAGGGCCAAACTTACATCCTCTAAATGAGGCAGTCCCATGGGAAAAAAACCTGCAAGGTACTTTATCCTCGAAAACTGGAGCATAACCCTGCTAGATCAGAGTTAAAGTCCAAATTCTTGTGGTGGAAGCTCTCCAGGCGTCCACAAAAAGTAACATACAAGTTCCCACTCGCTCCAGGAAAGGACTGAAGAATGTCAGGAACTCTGTTTCTCAGCTTGCTTAGGAGTTTGACGTTTGAAAACGCTAGCCTGATGTTCCTTAAAAGACTACTTAGGTTGCACCTGCTGTCCTTGTTGACCCCTGGTATAACTAGACCTGCCCCTAAAAATCTATCTAAAAGAGCCAAATCTAGATCTGGAGAAAGGGTGACGTCTGGATTTAGGAGGATTGATCAGAAGGAAAGTACTGTAACCCCATGTAGTCTGACAATAATTTCATCTAGTTCTGAACCCAAGAGAACTAAACTATCCAACAGTAAGAATTCTAAAACTCGTTTAGAGTCAACCTCTGCCTGCCAGGAATGAAGCCATAAAATCCTCAGGACTACTACAGAAAAAATAGAGGCCTTGAGAAAGATACTACAGCGTTCACAGCAGCCTTGGTAATAAAACCTGGCATTTTCCCTAAGATGTTTCCCGAAAAGAGTGAGTTCTTTTAAGGAAGAACCCCCCCCCCCTGCAAACTCTGAATGAGTAATTCAGACCATTTTTTCATGGCCCTAGCTACCCAAGCACAGGACAAAGGGGTTTGAGTGAGGAACCGTAGGCTGTATATATCATCTTTAAATAGGAGTCACACCTTCTATCCAGATTATCCTTTGAGATTGCTGTTTTAGGTACCGACAGTGTTGTGGGCTTAGTTAACCCAGCTATCAGTGCATCCACCTTGGGCTGGACCCCCCTTTGGAAGTCTCCCCAGATGAAAAAGGATAATGAAGGGTGAATCTCTTAGGAACATTAAACTGTTTATCCGGTTTAGTCCATGACTCCTGTTATTTCCTGCAGCTGAGAAGAAGGAATGTAACCATCTTCTTCTTTTTCTTAAAAGGGGAAACCTCCTAGGGAGATTTACCCTGGTCCGAGATATTAAGGACCTAGTGGAGGATAAAATTAAATCCTCAACGCCTTGAGGGGAAGAGAAATCCTCTTCCAGAGCAGGATCTGACATTAAAACTGTTACATCCTCCGATAAGGAGGCCTCTGAATCTGATCACTGGGTGAGAGGAGCAGTGTTTACTGGGCCTGGGGTCTGAGCTAACAATTTTTTGGCTGAGCCCCGCCACTGACTTCTGTAAGTCCTGGGCCCACATTGGGACTGGTTATTTAGTCAGTAAGAGCCGATAACACAGAAGAAGTTCAGCACTCCTACCCTAGTAGATATAATACGGGAGATGTTCGCCACAGAAGGTTAGACAAATGTCACTGGCTGGCAGGGGTCAAGGGGTCCACGCTATGCACAGGGCACCCTGGTTCTGTTGTCCACTGGGAAACTTGTCCACCCTCCCCAACGTGAAGCCTTCCCGAGGCGGACTCTGATACGGAGGATCTTGCTGCCCCCTCCACGAAAGCTGACATTGCAGCTATGCTCGCAGAAATGAGGAGCATGAAGCAGACCATCACTGATGAGGTGAATAAGACTGTGGCTGACCTCTGCAAGGAAATCACAGGCATCGGCTCCCATGTGGACATCTTGGAACAGTCCCAAGACAGCATACTTGGTGCTTAAGACACGTTGGGGCAAGAACTGGCTCAACTCCACAGCGACGTCCTTTTGCTGGCAGATAAACAGGAAGATGCGGAGAATCGAAAAACCTCCCAATCCGCAATATCACTGAGTCCCATGAGGGCACACAATTGGATGATTTTCTTTTCCGCCTCTTCCGGCACTTAGCCCCCTCTGTACCAGACGATATGCTTATTATGGACCACGCACATTGAGCACTTCGCCCCCGGTCCCAGGACACCAACTCTCCCCAGGATGTAATTTTTCAGCTCCATTTCTACAAGGCCAAGGAGCAGGTGTCCACGGCAGCTCGCTCCCAAACGTCCATCACGTTCAAAGGGGTGGAGTTACAGATCTTCCAGGACCTGGCGCCCTCAACCCTCGCCAAACGGAGAGAGATGAGGGAATTCATGCAAGCTCTGAGGCACAGCAATGTCAATTACCGGTGGGGCTTTCCCTTTTCCCTCCAAGTCCGCATGGGAGAGAGAATGTTATCAGCCAGAACACCTGAGGAAGCTTAAACTATGCTTTCCCAGCTCAATATCCCAATTCCGCAAAACCTTTCTGCCTCTACCTCCGACCAGGCTCGGTCTTCCGGGGCCCCACAATGCCCCCCTCGCAATCCATGGACCAAAGTTTCACATAAACGTCCCTCCTCAGGGAACCCCCCATGAGCGAGTTTGCGCTGTCATTGGTCACATGTGCCTTTAACCGCACCCTGGTGCTTGGTACCCTCCTTGTGAACTATGCGACATGATCATCATCAGCTTGCCTGTCTCTCCTTGGCTACCACCGACCACACCTCTGGAACTTTCCCGCTGACCAGGCCGATGATACAGCTTTCACTTCCCCTATTCTCACCATCTAGACAAAGCTCCAAGCTCCAGTCTTTTACCTGGACATTCGCTGCTGCCCCAGAGATAAGATGCCGGATCCACAGTCAGGTTTTTGTATGTGTATCTGTTTTGTCTGTGATTTCTCCCCTTGATACTCTGCAGTTGTTTCTGGTTATTACATGTTCCTGTAACCATGGCTTTTGTGACAGTTATCTTATAGTAACTTGCATGTACAATTGTGTTCTTCGGGTCTCTCCCTCCTAGTTATCCACCTAATTATATATATATGGTGGTTCCCCCCCCCCATTGGTCACCACCCTCCTACCCCCACACCTTCATTCTACCAAGGCATCAAGTAGGCCACCCTGGTGGGTTCCTACCCACATTGACTGGGCCCTTTTCGGACCATGGAAGTCCTCTTGGACTTCCCCAATTACCCCCATTTGGCATGGTCCGACCACCAGGGTGGGTCGTGCTAACGACCCCTCTCCTGGCCCCTATACACACCCCTAGATAGCACACCAACCCACACATCTCATTCTCCCCCCACAAGATCAGTCAAACCCTCATGGCAGCCACAACCCCTTGTGTTTAGAGCCCATAGTAGCGGTCTCTACCTTTTTCTCCCGCCATGACCTTTAAAATAGTCTCACTCAACACCAAAGGCCTGAATTGCCCTCAGAAACGCTCCTCCTTATTTCACACGTTGAAGCGCCTTGCCGGGGATGTTGTATTCCTCCAAGAGACGCACTTTCTTAGAACCCGGAGCTCCACTCTAAACTTTATCCCTTATCCTTTTATGCCTGTGAGGCGGATCATAAGTCCAAAGGAGTTGCCATCCTTTTCTCCAGACGCGTCCAGTTTGTCCCCTCCCTCACGTATGCAGATCCGGAAGGGAGATTCCTGATTTTGGTTGGGGAATTGGATAACATCCCCTATACCTTTGCGAGTATCTATGCACCAAATCAAAAACAACCTATGTTTTTCAAGTCTTTCGCCAACCTCCTCTCCCTTCACCGTAAGGGCAATGTAGTAGTAGCAGGCGACTTTAATGCGGTCCCGGACTGCCACATGGACAGGTCAGCCCTCCACCAATTCCCTAACAAGCTCAAGCCTTACACAATACCAACCTCCACTTTTTGTCCCAACACCTGCTCTTTGACTCCTGGCGTATGGCCAACCCAACTGGCCGGGATTACACCTACTATTCCACAGTTCACCGGGTATACACCAGAATAGATTTAATCCTTACCAGTATTGAACCATCCCAACACTTATCTAAAGCTTGTATTTTCCCACGAACTTAGTCAGATCACAGCCCGATTGCAGTTGAGATTGGTACCCTGGGACCCCCTATCCGCCCCTTCTCTTGGCGTCTAAACGAGAGACTGTTGTTAGATCCACACATAAAAACAGAGCTCCACCAAGACTTACACTCCTACTTCGCTATTAATGCCCCTAGATCACCACCTATGGTGGTATGGGATGCCCACAAAGCAGTGATAAGAGGCACGTTAATCAAACTTGCGTCCCGTGCTAAAAGAGCCAAAACTCAAAAAATAAATGACCTGACTGCCCAACTGACGACTCTTGACAGACTACACAAAGCCTCTGGGTCGGAAGACGACTTTAAACGGGTGTTAGCTGTGAGAGGGGAATTAAACATGCTTCTTGCGCAACAGGCTGAGAATTCCCTCAAATGGTTGCAGCAAACCTTTTACGAGAAGGGGGATAAAGCTGACAGGTTGCTGGCGGCCAAGCACGGAGTACTGTACTCTTTCTTAAAGATAATAACGGCTTGGAAATCAGTAACCCCCGACATATAACGGCGGAATTTCTCGCCTTTTTTTTTATACATTCTTTATTTTTGTTTTTGTCCAAGTCCGCGCGGGACTGACATAACAATACAATACAAAACAATACAACCACTGTTCCAGAAAGAGACAGCACAAACAAGCTAACATTGATAATATTGGAATGGATAATATTGGTGGAATGTCGTTACTATGCTAGAGGGGGGTACCACTCCCTGAGACTGATGTTCTCAACAAGTTAAGGAGTAAGCCGGAGCTATTGCAGCTTGAGAAATGTACCCCTTTTAGAGGGTCAAGGGACAAAGTGGAGTCAGGTAACCAAAACAAGAAAGACATAACAGGACAAGACCAGACAAGACAAGATAAGACAGGACTAGACAAGACACGAAGAGGGGGGAGGGATATGTCATTGGTACGCATAGCATGTCAGCTCATTAGAACAGAACAGAAGGGGATGGTATGTAGATCAGAACCTAAAGACCAGTGTAGAAGCCCTTTAGGTAGTGGGAGGATTAAGGGCCTCCATATAGGAGGGGGAGTTTTTAAACTCCAACCAGTAAAACCAAATAGCTACGTGTTGGGAGGCTTGTTCTGGGGTTACAAACAAGGTTTCTTCCATGGACTTATAGTAGTCAATTCGGGAAAACCAGTTTTCCATAGAGGGGGTCAGTGCAGCTTTCCAGTGGTGAGGGATCTGCAATTTGGCGGCATTGTTCAAATGTCTAAGGAGGGACTTTTTGTAGCTAGAGATAGGCATTTGAGAGAAAGAGACAAGCCAGAACTCCGGGGAGTCAGGGACTTCTGGGCCAACAATCTTCCTGGAGATGGAGATAACCTGGGTCCAATAAGGTACTATTCGGGGGCAAGACCACCAGATATGAAAGAGGGTTCCCACAGCAGCGTCCTCCAACATGTAGCCGGAGTACCTGGGAAGCTCTTATGAAGCACTGCGGGGACCCTGTACCACCTGGTTAATAGCTTGTATTGGGTTTCTAGCACCGCTAGGCTAGGAGAGCAGGATCGTGTAAGGCGGAAGACCTTTGACCAGTCGTCGTCTGATAGAGGGTGGGCTAGGTCCCTGTTCCAGGTGTCCATAAATTTCAACTGTGAGGTGAACAACGACGCAATAAGTAGTTTGTAAAGGGTCGAGATGAGGTGGGTGGGGGTAGACGACGCTAGGCACAGTGCCTCATATGGAGATGGGGGCTGACTCATGTGAGTCTTGTTGTGAGTGTGTTGGCAGAAATGGCGTGCTTGCAAGTACGCCCAGAGATCTCTTTGTTGGAGACCATAGGTCTCAGATAACTCATAGAAAGACAGGAGAGACCCCCGTCCCATCAACTGGTAGACCATGGAGAGCCCAGCAGCCGCCCACCTGGAGAATAGGCTATGTGTAAGACCTGGGGGAAAATCCGGGTTGTGAGTGAGAGGTGTAAGAGGTGAGACAGGAGAAGAGAACCCGCAACGTCTGCGAAGGTGTCTCCAACACTGAAGTGTGGGTGTTACGCTTGCTGGGGTATGTACTCTCTGGACAGAGCAGGTTAGTAGCAAACACAAAACAATAGACAAAAGATGAATCGGGTTACTCACCAGTAAGTAGAGCCAGTGCTCGTCTGGAGTCTTCACCAGGGCCCCTAATGGTGGGGATAGACTGGCGCTGATGAGACTTCTTCTGGATACAGACCTTAGAGGATACCCGGGAAAGGAAATGGGACCAAGCGGGAATGGGATAAGATATAGTGGGTAAAGAGGTGCAGTAGTTACAGAAGAGACTGTACTAGACAAACCACAGTTAACACCGGACAGACTGACCAGGGCAGACAATACAAAGGCTGACAAACAAGACTTACTGGGGAACTCACTCAGTAACAATCACAGCAAACAAAAACAGACACTCAGGGTAGGTTAGGTTTAATAAACAAAGGTTAGGCAGCAAGGTAAGAGATGGGTGGCTAGACACAACAGGGTTAAATACAAGGTACTAAGCAGGAAAAGTCTAGGGCACTCAAGGAAGCAAAGAACAATGTAGAAGATAAGAGAGGCAAGATAAAGCTAGAGCAGCACGGGGTAGCAGATGCTATAACCGGTAAGTGCCAGGTTTATAAAGGAGAAGGGCAGCAATGAGCAGCGCTACTACTCGCACCAGAACTCCCTACAGCTGACTAGACGCGAGTGCAGGAGGACAGGACCGCCCCTACCAGTGATTGGCCCGTGGCTGCATTGCTATGGGGACCACCCGACGCTGTCAGCGCAAGATGGCGGCGCCCATACGGCCCCTGAGTGAGCCGATGGCCGCCACCGTAGACCGGAGGTGCTGCGGGAGGCAGGGAGCAGTGCAGGAGAGTGCTGTGTCCCGCCGCAAGGTAAGGAGAGGAGCGGGAATGAGGGCAACAGTGTTACACACCACCCGATGCCTGCGGTGGTGTGTAACAGTGGGACTTAATGTAGGATAATTTATTCGGGGGATAACCTGTAACCAGGTTATGATGTGTATTGGAAAATGGGTGAAACAGTTTTCTAAGGTGACCCATTGGTGAGTATCACTGGGCCGAGACCACTCTAAGATCCTCATCAGCATTACCGCCCAATAGTAACCCTTAATAAAGGGAAGTTGAAGGCCTCCATTATCTTTGTTGCGGAAAAGTGTGGTCTGGGGGCATCTAGGTCACTTGTTGTTCCAGACAAACTCTCCAATTTCATGTTGGACAGCCTTAAAATAGGAATTTGGAATTGTAATCGGGAGGGTCTGGAGGAGATATAAAATTTTTGGTAAGATGGACATTTTGACCACATTAATGCAGCCCATCCAGGAGAAATCTTTCTCCAACCAACGGGAGAACTCCTGCCGAATCGTAGACAGTAGCGGGGGGAAGTTAGCTTGGAACAGAGCCGAGGCAGATTTAGTAAGGGTGACACCCAGGTATTTCAGGTGGGAAGGGTGCCAGCGAAAGGGGAAGCCTGCCTGAAGAGATTGAGTTGAGGGAGCCGACAGATTCAGCCCCAGGGCTACCGACTTGTCAAAACTGATTTTCAAATTGGATAATTTCCCATAGCGGGACAGCTCCTCCATCAGATTAGGAAGCGAAGTCATAGGGGAGGTGAGAGTGGCGAGAAGTTCGTCTGCGAAGAGGGCTAGTTTTAATTCCGTACCCCGCACTCTCACGCCATGGATATTGGGGTTCTGTCGTAACGACCTGTCCAGAGCCTCCATGCAGAGGACAAAGATAAGTGGGGAGAGAGGACAGCCCTGGCGGGTGCCGTTACTGATCTGAAAGGGGTCTGACAGGCCTCCATTTATCCGGATCCAGGCGGAAGGTGCTCTGTAGAGGGCTAAAATCCAGTGTAAGCAGAGTGGACCCAGACCCAGATGCTCTAAAATCCCTTTGAAAAAACCCCACCCTGTCGAAAGCCTTCTCCGCGTCCGTGGACAATAGAAGGGTCTCAGGACTTTGTGCAGTGACTTGGTGGTTAAGGCTAATGAGCTTAGTGGTGTTGTCCCGGACCTCCCGACCCGGAACAAACCCCACCTGGTCATTGTGGATAAGCCCTGGCAAGAACTGCTTAAGCCTGTTGGCCAACAGTTTAGCGTACAACTTAAGGTCTACATTTAGTAGTGAAATAGACCAATAGCTAGCGCAGCGAGAGGCGTCCTTCCCCTCTTTAACGATGACGGTAATGTGGGCGGATAGTGAGTCTGGGGAGAAGTGGGACATGGGCGAGATTTGGTTGTATGCTGCCAGCATCATAGGGGTCAGTTTGTCCTTAAGCACTTTATAATAAGAGATGGGGAAGCCGTCCGGGCCAGAGCTCTTCCCATTGGGGGAGGATTTAATGACCATATCCAGCTCCCGTGCTGTGAAAGGGGATTCCAGGTGGGCTAGGGGCTCTGTCCAGGGCAAGACTGGGGTGACTGGTTTCTCAAGCTGTAAAGGGTAGAATAGTAATTATGGAAGGTGGTAGCAATTGCCATGTCGATGTGGTGTACCCGCCCCGCATAGTCCGAAATCGAGGGGATATAAGTCCTGGCCTGCTCTGCCCGCAGTGCCCTAGCTAACATGTGGCTAGGTTTATTCCCCCACTGGTAGTATCTCGTCTTACACCTACGGACCGCCGCCTTCGTCTGAAAGTTAAGGAGCTTGCCTAATGCTCGCCGGGTATCCGCCAGTTCGTCTAGGGTGGCCCTAGAGAGGTTTTATTTATGGATTCCAGAGTCGAGATCTTTTGGAGAAGCCTGTCCCACTGGGTGTCTCGCTACTTTTTAAGATATGAACCCAAACGTATGCATTGACCGCGGATCACACATTTGTGTGCTTCCCAAAGGGATATCTTGGATATGTCCCCCACATTGTTCAGTGAAATGTAATCTGCCAAGGCCTGTTCCAGTTGTGTGCGGGTGTATAAATTATGGAGGATCGACTCGTTGAGTCACCAGTTCCAAGCCTTCTGGGCCTGACGGTGAAGATTGATAGTTAGAGTAATGGGTGCGTGGTCAGACCATGTAATACTGCCAATTCGGGAGTAATCTAATCTAGAGTAATGTTGGTGTACATGAGAGAAGAACGTGTAATCTGTGTCTGAAGGGTGCAGGTGTCCACCAGACGATGGGTATGATACATAAGTATGAAGAGATCTTACCCTTTTTGCGTCGCGGAGGGATGTGGAGGGCGCCCCGGACGTTGAATCCACCTGTGGGTCTAGTGTCCAATTGAAACCCCCTCCAACAAGAAGCACTCCTTCACGGTGGGATTCTACCTCCTCGAGGGTTCTGGCCAAAAAAGCAGGTTGGTTAGTGTTTGGGACATATAAGTTAACAAGTGTAAACTGCTGGTCAAAGATCTTCCCCTTCACTAGCACCCCCCGTTCATCCCCCAATGCATGTGATGTGAGGGCAGAAACATGAATACGGTTGGAGAACAAAATGGCCACTCCTCTAGCTTTGGATTTGGAGTAGTTATTGTAAAAGGCAACGGGATAGTGTCGGTTTCTCAGAACTGGGGGATTAGGGCCTCTAAAGTGTGTCTCTTGGACAAATTAGCCGATAGAGTCCGCTGCGTTGTCTCTGGGCCTGGTGCCTCGATGTCGTCTCCGGGCGGTCTGCCAGTCATCACGAGGAAACGTGCTGGAAGAGGAGGCCGCGTATACCGATCTGTGCCAGTCCGGCAAGAGTATCTGAGGTAGGTCCAACAAGGTACAAAATTGAGCCAGGTCTGCAGGGTTCTGTAGGGTTGCAGTCTTGCCGCTGTGGGAGGCACGAAGGCTGAGGGGGAAGCCCCATCTATATTTGATTTGCCGCTGTCGTAACTCGTCGGTAAGGGGCTTGAGCAGGCGACGTTGCGCAAAAGTGCGCCATGAGAGGTCCTGGAGAATGTAGATACAATTGCCTTGGAACTCCACAGTCCCCCGTTGCTGGGCTTTCGAGAGTATAGCCTCCTTCACAGAGTAATAATGCAGACGGCAATTGATGTCCCTGGGGGGGTCCGTTGGGGGACGTCTAGGACCGAGGGCCCGATGAGCTCTGTCGAACTCAATGGCAGCATTTGAGTCAGCCTCCAGTAGGTCATTGAAAAGCATCAATTATCCCGGGTGGGGGAATCTCCTCTGGGACCCCACTTACCCGTAGGTTATTTCGGCACCCCCGGTTATCTAGGTCCTCAAGGTGCAGCTGAACCTCGCGAAGTTCTGTGGTGCAGGCCTCCAGGGAGTCCCTCAGTTGCGAGACGACAGTTGCCTGTTCCTCCTGGGCTTCCTCCAGTTTCAGGGAGATTGGGGATGGCTGGAGTTTCCCGGGCCTGCAGACAGTGCGGTGGTGGTGGTTTGCAGCCTGCAGGTCCGATGCAGCGGCAGACACAGGAACCCCGGCACCCCACTTCCCAGGTCGCGGGGGTCCCAGGCCAGGTACCGAGGCACGGGGAAGGTCCTCAGGGGTTGCCCAGAAGGCTTTGGGCCCTGGATATTACCCTGAAATAGGGGTTTTACAGTCCAAAACTGCGGAGCTCATCCGGAACACGTCTGCTCGCCTCCAGACACTAGCCTCGCCCTCATTTCTCGCCTTTTATACCAAACAACAGAGCCCGACATGAACCCACCACCCCCCCTAGTTCTGAAGACATCCCAAAAATTTTAACAACATGTGACCTCCCGACGCTACCCCCTGCTGCCTCCTCTTCCCTTAGTGCACTGTTCACGCTGGATGAGATTCTGGAGGCTATAAAGCAACTGAAGTCGTCCAAGGCCCCGGGCCCTGATGGATTTACAGCCGCTTACTACAAAGCTTTTGCCCCTGTGTTGGTGCCCCAGCTATTGTCCCTTTTTAATTATATTTTAAAAGGGGGTGCTTTTTCCAAGGAGGCCCTAGTGGCTAGAATTATAGTCATCCCGGCGGCCTGGATTATAGTTATCCCGAAGGAGGGTAAGGACCCCTCCAACTGTGCTCACTACTGCCAAATCTCCCTGTTGAACGTAGACGTTAAGCTATACGCAAAAATTTTGGCTAACAGGTTGAATGGGGTTCTCCCCTCCTTAATACATGCAGACCAGGTCGGCTTTATCCCCGGCCGACAAGCTCGGGATAACCGGCGCATCATAAGCCTTCTCCATTTAACCAACGAACGGCGGTCCCTGACGCTACTACTTTCCCTGGACGCAGAGAAGGCGTTCGACAGTATTAGTTGGCCCTTCATGCTTGCTACCCTCCGGCATCTTGGCCTCGAGGGGAACTTCCTTACTTGGATTCAGGCCCTGTACTCCTCACCTTCCGCACGAATCTCGGTCAATGCTTCCGCACGTATCTCTGTCAATGGAGTTCTATTTGACCCTATGGACATTACTAACGGGACCAGGCAGGGCTGCCCCCTGTCCCCTCTGATCTTCGCCTTGGTGATCGAGCCACTGGCGGCGAGGATCCGAGGATCTCAAGAAGTGACTGGGGTGCGGGTGGGGGGCGACGAATGTAAAATCTTGTTATTTGCTGACGACGTCCTCCTGACTCTGTTCTAACCATACTCCTCCCTGCCGGCACTGCACTCTATCCTATCTACTTATGGCTCCCTATCGGGCTACAAGGTAAACGTTGCGAAGACAGAAGCACTCCCGATCCACATTCCGCTCCCTACCGTCGCTCTTTTAAAGAGTACATTTTCCTTCAGTTGGCAGCGGGACAAAATTAAATACCTAGGTGTCTACATAACACGCTCATACCACACCTTATATGATCGCAATTTCCCTCCCCTCCTGCATGCTATTAAGACTGATCTGTCCAGGTGGCAACCCTTATATATTTCTTGGCTCGGCCGCATTGTTGTCCTTAAAATGAATGTCTTGCCTCGCCTGTTATACCTCTTACAGACATTGGGGTAGATCCAGAACTACGTGTGTGCGTACGTATATTAGCGGTGCGTATTTTCGTACACATAAGTTCGCTACACTCCCCACGGCACACCCCTTGCACGGACGTATTTTGTCAAAATACGCGACACAAACCCTACCTTAACTTTTCCAAACGTAATAGCATACGTCCGCGAACGGACGTACTGACTACGCGAACGTACGCAGCTTAGCACGCCCATACTGTACACTTTAAATACCACCCCCCGCCTACTTCACGTAAAACGCACGTATTGATGTCTAGCGTAAATTTGTCACGCCCACACATAAGTATTTACGTGTGACATACGTGAATCACCCATACGTTCTAAAATTCGGAACGTGAATGTGCGTATTTTCGGTGGTGCGCATGCACAGTGCGTGCAAATCTGCGAATTTACGTCTCCACCACACGTAAATTCGCGGAAATGCGTAGTTCTGGATCAGGCCCATTGCTTGTATCGGTCCCTTGTAGCACTCTCCTTCAAATTCATAAATGGTTCATCCAGTTTGTATAGAATCACAGACCCCCTAGAACTAGCTTCGCTAATCTAAAAAAACCTACTGATAATGGGGGCCGCGGCTTCCCGGACGTGCGCCTCTACTACCCTGCATCTCATCTAAGAAAGGCCATAGCTTGGTTCGCTCCGGAGCCCCGCCCTTGATGGATTCAGCTGGAAGCCTCAGCGCGCGACTCTCCTACCTTAGCGTATGTCCTAGGTCTCCCACCTTCCCAGCGACAACATATGCTTTCCTCTCACCCTGTCGTGCGCTTCACATGCTCCACCTGGGACTACTGTAGGACAATTTTTAAGGTCACCTTTCTCCCTTCCTCCATCACTCCCCTCTAGGACAATCCGGACTTTCCCCCAGGACACTCCTCTACCTCCCTGACCAGCTAGCGGGCAGTAGGCATTCGGGCGGTGAGGGACTTGCTGGACGTGGATAGATGCGCAACCTTGGAGAGCTTACAACACAAGTATGGACCCTGGCACTTTGTGTCATCCCTGCCACAGGCCCAGATCATCAGGCCGCTATCATTAGTAGAATCTTTGTGTTTGCGTGGGCCACTAGCGCAGAAAATGATATCGTCACTATACACCTATTTGATTCTACACAAGGAGGCCCCTGCACCAAAACATGAAGTGGCGTGGGAAAAAGATCTGGGGGCGCCCCCGGAGGAGGACACATGGTCAAATATACGAGAGAGACTTGCCAAAGTCTCGTTATCTACCCTTGTTCAGGAGAACATGTTTAAAATATATAACAGGTGGTATTTAGTCCCCACCAGATTACATCATATGTATGGCTCGGTCTCTCTGCTATGCTGGAGGGGCGGTGGGCTTCTTCCTACACATTTGGTGGGATTGCCCCATAATCTCGGGCTTTTGGTCCATGGTGGCCACGCTAATCTCTCAGGTTCTCAATATTTCAATCTCTAAGTGCCCCTGGGCCTTCCTCCTGGGCGCTCCTATCGTAGACCTAGATAAAGATTCCGATAGACTGGCTACCCAAATCTTAAACGCGGCTCATTGTCTCATAGCCAACCATTGGAAGGATTCCTCCCTGCCCTCCTCCTCCCAACTTCTGAACAAGGTTTGGCACCTCTCCTCTATGGAAAAAATGGCCGCTTACCTCCAGAATAAATATTCTATTATATTATTTATAAATAAGAAATTAGTACAAGAATTTGTGTGTAGAAATGGTTTACCAAAGTTTTTTTTAATCTTTTTATTAACAGTACACTGTGCAAAATTACAGATCAAACATACATGTTACAATATCATAGCTTAGAAAAGAACACTGTCATACATTTATTTCACACTTATTGCCTTAACAACACACGTAACCTTCGAATGTATTTTCAGAAATATTTACTATCACTCTTCAGCTAGAATTGATAGCTTATCTGTCCATCAAGCAAGTTCACTTATATCACTTTAATTAGAGGATAATTGGTGGATCTTTATCAATTTCTCTAAGTAAGTACCAACTGGTTTGACTAAAGCTATTATGTAATTGCTGTTTAACTGCCTAAGGAAGGGTCTTAATATATAATTCCCATATATTAAAAAAATTCTCAGTAAGCCTTTCTTTAGACAGGATAGCCTCTATCCAATCCATTTCAAAGGTGTGGAATAATTTTTCCTGAAACATAGAGAGAGGGGCGCCGTTGGTTGAAGCCATAGGTTCAAGATAGTTTTTCACACTCCTGCACTTATTGCAAGCAGTAATTTCCTTCCCCCCTTACAAATTCTTTGTCCTTCTGGTATTATCCCTAAGACTGCCCACTCAGATGTAAATGGAATATAATTGATCAAATGATCTTCAAATTTACGTGCTCGTAGCCAGAAGCCCTTGATTACTGGGCAATCCCAGATACAGTGGTATAAATCTGCATAGCATATAATCTATACTGGCGAGAAATTGCTCCTCTGGGAGGTGGGGGGGGGGGGGGGTTGGATATGGGGGGGGGGGGGAGTTTAGATAAGAGTTGATCTAGTGGATTATTCCAATCTTGCTGTAGGAATTGTGATGTTATTTCAGAAATATAATGTCAGGCTTGTAGAAACGCCACTGGGTTAGCCCTTATGGTTTCAAATTTATTGCAGGCCTCTGTAAAGTTCAAGGGGCTTAGATTAAGCAATGACCCAACACTGGTAACACCCCCCCCCACTCTCCAGATTGTAAATGGGTAAAATGCCATGCCCCCATGGAAATTAGGATTTTGTAGTAGTGTCATATGCATAGACAAGTGTGAGTTAAATTTGTGTTGGTGACGAATGTTATGCCAAATTTTGCGAGTGTTCCACAGTAATGGCTTTTCTCTGAGTTGCGGGGTGACCTCCTGGTCTGGAAGGTGCAGCAAAGCTGTTAAATTATAGCCAGAGAGGAATGATTGTTCCAATATAGTACTGGCATATACGTCCGTTCCCTGCAGCCAATCTAGTATGTACCGCAGGTGGGAAGCTTGGGTGTATGTTGATATATCAGGTAAATTAGTCCCCCCCATTCGATTTGGGTTTTTGTAAACGTTTTAAGCTAAGACGGATTCGTTTTTCCCCAAAATGAATTTTCAGTAAAGCGAAAAAATATATGCCTCATCCTTTCTACGAATCAGAACAGGGAGGGATTGAATAATATATAACAGGCGGGGAAACGAGATCATTTCTATTAAGTTAACTTCACCTGTATACGATAATGGGAGGAGGTCCCAACCACTTAATTCTTTCTCTATTTCCTTAATTGCCTGAGTCATATAAGTCTCATATAATCGAGAGGGGCTTTTTGTTAATCCTATCCCAAGATATTTGAGCTGATCTTTCGTCAAACTAATTAATAGTTGTCTGCCCCAATAACATTTGGTGTTAGGGGTTGGTACCGCACATAGAAAATCCGAATTTCGAAAATTCGAATTTCGAAATTTCTATTGCAAATGCGAATTTTCCCCAAAATGCTAAAATTCAAAAAAATGCATAGACCTACATGTTTCTATTTATACTAGTCTGAAATTTTAACCATTCTAATTCGAAAGTCTGTATTTCCAATACAACTTAATTTAGAATAGTGCACATTTCGATACAGAGCAAACTAGAATAAGCTTCAATTTCGAAAATCTGATTTTCAAAAAATTTCTAGTAGAATGCTTTTTTTTTGCGAAAAATCTGTTTACGAAAGGTTCGCATAACAAAGCAGCCGCAATGAGATTTTCTGCGAAATTTTTGCAAACGGCAGACACAATGCGTTAACTTTTGATTGTTGACAGGGATTGACTATACTTCCATATGAAGGGAGGGCGTCTGGCCATTATTACACTAATAATTATTACATAAGTTACCTTTAATATGTTATTGGTTGTGGTGTGATAGAAGTTCTGTGAAGAGGTACCGGATATACTGTATATAATATATTGAACAATTCAGTAACACATGGCAAAAAAGTGGTTTTATTTAATTCCTTTCCAGGATGTTTACATGTTTACATATATATGGACACATGTACATGTGAGACACAAAAGAATAAGGTTATAGTGGAGCGCTATATCACATGTATCCTTGTGCAGCCTTAACTCACAGCTCTTGGAAATCGTATGACAATACCACAAATAGATATAGCAACAAAACAGAGGTGAGTATTAGCGCTAGGATACACACATAACAGGATGTGCAGGTTAGCGATGAATGATAGTCTTAATACAGTCACTAGGGATATCGTGCTTCAAAATTCCCTGATAATCATATATATTGCTGCTGTCCAAGTCCTTACATTTTGATGACTGTAGTCTGGTAACAGAGATAATGAGGAGACTTACAGTTCGGAAGTTTAGTCCTTTCAGATCTGCTCCTCGTGTTACTTCTCTACTGCTAGTGTGAATCAATGGGGGTCTCTGTGTCCTAGATGGTGGCAAAGCCGATCCTCTCTCCTACTGACAGTTCCACTCCCGGGATCCAATGAGGATGAGATGCAGGGTCTCAGGTGTGGAGGCTTGATCTCAGCACCGATGTTACGGATGAAGAGGAAACAAAAGGACAAAAGCCACAGATAGTGTGATAACGTCACAGTAATCTTTAATGAAAAAGTACTCACAAAAGGAGTGCAATAAAATGCATGTAGTAAATTAAAGATGATAGAAGACGTTGTCTTTCTTGGGTCTGTACCAAAGAGGATTGCAGAGGTAACAGAAAAATAATGTTCCAAAATCACAATAGTGTACATGCCAACGCATTTCAGACAGGAACCGTCCTTTCTCAAGGCTTATACTGAATGGGACACTATTGGAGAATATATAGAGGAGGAAACAATAGGGGATGTGTCCTATAGGTTAAAAGTTAGAGTCGGAGTGTGGATGTGTTTCGTTAGAGCTCCCGGGCCTCATAATCTAAATAGGTGATTTTCAGCCCTTCTTTTGTGGATTCAACTATCCTGTGGATACGGACAGTCCCCCTGAGACCCGGACCGAGCCCCCGTCTACCCCGTCGGCGGTGATCCGGAGTTCTCCAGAGCCGCCGCGGAGCACCAGCCTAGGCCCGGCCAGACCCTCGTGCTTACTTCTACAGCTGCGGGCCCTGGAGTCACCTGGGTGATCGCGACGCATACCGCCGAATGCTGGACGGGCTGCCCTCCTGAGTGGACCTGCTCAATATTGTGCATACCTCGGTGAGCCGCGTACCTGCCGACGCCTCCCGCCATCTTGGAAGCCGGGTGTCGGCGCCTCTGCCCTGCGGAGCCTCCTGCTGCGGTTTGCCTGGCTGGGGACGAAGAACGGGCCACCGGTGCTTGCAGGATATAGCCGTGAGGGCGCCTAGCAGCCCTGACCTCACCGCTTCCGGCGGCCATCTCTCAGGCGGCCATCTTGTCAGCCGCGGGAACGATCCGGGCCGTGAGTACTCCTAAGAGAGAATAGGGGTGGCCCAGCCAACACCTGCCACTAGCAGCCAGCCGTCCCCGACCCATACAGATCACAAGGTCCTCTCTCCATCCACCTTTCTCGGCCTCACTATCTCAACGGGCCTAGGATTACATCAGGGGCCCTACGCTGGGGTGATATCCCCGTCAGACCTGCGGACCCCCCATCTCTGCTACTGGTACAAGCACCCACTGGGCTACAGAAGCCATTGCTGACCGCCTGTTTGGAATCTGACCCACCCTCCACCATCCTCATTCCCCCTCTCAGAAGGACCACAACAGACCCTGTCTGCCAGCTGTGGGAACAAGTTAGGGGTACCAGCCAGCCCACCTGCAGGGGCCTCCATTCACCTGAGCTGCAGAGGACTGCCCCCCACCCCATATACTTCCTGTAGAGGACTCATCTTCTTCTTTATTGTGAATTTGCTTCACAACATGTCTTGAAGCGGGGGTGCCACCACCCGATACAGAAGCTCCCCTCTTCACTTCCCCTGTGTTCCTTCTATGATAATGTGAGAACCCATACCTGGTGACCAAGGGGGTTCCCACCCTGGTGCAGAGACCCGATAGCTGCAACCTACTAAAGGCCGGGCCCGGAGGGGGCCTATGCGATGCGTCGCTCCAACAAACCCAGCAAGCGCGACAGCACCCACAGCGCCCTAAGCCTACTTCAGTTTACCAGAAAATCTAAATCCTCGGCGAGCATGCCCCCACCCTCCCCAACGCGAAGCCTTCTCGAGACGGACTCTGATACGGAGGATCCTGCTGCCCCCTCCATGAAAGCTGACATTGCAGCTATTCTCGCAGAAATGAGGAGCATGAAGCAGACCATCACTGATGAGGTGAATAAAGCATCTGGCTGACCTCGGCAAGGAAATCACAGACATCGGCTCCCGTGTGGACTCCTTGAAACTCCTTGAAACAGTCCCAAGACAGCATACTTGGCGCTCAAGACACGTTGGGGCAAGAACTGGCTCAACTGTGCAGCAATGTCCTTTTGCTGGCAGATAAACAGGAAGATGCGGAGAATCGAAACAGGCGGAATAACCTCCGAATCCGCAATATCTCAGAGTACCATGAGGGCCCACAATTGGATGATTTTCTTCTCCGCCTCTTCCGGCACCTGGCCCCCTCTGTACCGGACGATATGCTTATTATGTCCCGGACTGCCACATGGACAGGTCAGCCCCCCCACCAATTCCCTCACGAGCTCAAGCCTTACGCAATACCAAGGCCCTACAGCACTTTTTATCCCAACACCTGCTCTTTGACTCCTGGTGTATGGCCAACCCAACTGGCCGGGATTACACCTGCTATTCCACAGTTCACCGGGTATACACCAGAATAGATTTAATCCTTACCAGTATTGAACCATCCCAACACTTATCTAACGCTTGTATTCTCCCACGAACTTGGTCTGATCACGGCCCGATTGCAGTTGAGATTGGTACCCTGGGACCCCCTATCCACCCCTTCTCTTGGCGTTTAAACGAGAGACTGTTGTTAGATCCACACATAAAAACATAGCTCCGCCAAGACATAGACTCATACTTCACCATTAATGCCCCTATGGTGGTATGGGACGCCCACAAAGCCGTGATAAGAGGCACGTTAATCAAACTTGCGTCCCGTGCTAAAAGAGCCAAAACTCAAAAAATAAATGACCTGACTGCCCAACTGACGACTCTTGACAGACTACACAAAGCCTCTGGGTCGGAAGACGACTTTAAACGGGTGTTAGCTGTGAGAGGGGAATTAAACATGCTTCTTGCGCAACAGACTAAGAATTCCCTCTAATGGTTGCAACAAACCTTTTACGAGAAGGGGGATAAAGCTGACAGGTTGCTGGCGGCCCAGTTACGGTCTAAACAAGCGCAGAGTAATGTACTCTTTCTTAAAGATAATAACAACTCGGAAATTAGAAACCCCCGACATATAACGGCGGAATTTCTCGCCTTTTACACCAAACTTTACAACAGAGCCCGACATGATCCCACCACACCCGCTAGTTCTGAAGACATCCAAAATTGTTTAACAACATGCAACCTCCCAACGCTACCCCCTGCTGCCTCCTCTTCCCTTAGTGCACTGTTCTCTCTGGATGAGATTCTAGAGGCTATAAAGCAACTGAAGTCGTCCAAGGCCCCGGGCCCTGATGGATTTACAGCCGCTTACTACAAAGCTTTTGCCCCTGTGTTGGCGCCCCAGCTATTGTCCCTTTTTAATGATATTTTAAAAGGGGTTGCTTTTTCCAAGAAGGCCCTAGCGACTAGGATTATAGTTATCCCAAAGGAGTGGAAGGACCCCTCCAACTGTGCCCACTACCGCCCAATCTCCCTGCTAAACGTGGACGTTAAGCTATACGCAAATATTTTGGCTAACCGGTTGAATGGGGTTCTCCCCTCCTTAGTAAACGCAGACCAGGTCGGTTTCATTCCTGGCCCACAAGCACGGGATAACACCCGGCGTATTATAAGCCTTCTCCATTTGGTAAACGAACGACACTCCCCGACACTACTACTGTCCCTGGACGCAGAGAAGGCGTTTGACTGTATTAGTTGGCCCTTCATGCTTGCTACCCTTCGGCACCTTGGCTTTGATGGGGACTTCCTTACAGGGATCCAGGCCCTGTACTCTTTGCCTTCCGCACGTATCTCGGTCAATGGGGTTCTCTCTGACCCTATGGACATTACCAACGGGACCAGGCAGGGCTGCCACCTGTCCCATCTGATCTTCGCCTTGGTGATCGAGCCACTGGTGGAAAGGATCCAAGGATCTCAAGAAGTGACTGTGGTGCGGTTGGGGGGGTGACGAATATAAAATCTCGTTATTCGCTGACGACATCCTCCTGACTCTGTCCTCCCCACACTCCTCCCTGCCTGCACTGCACTCTATCCTATCTACTTATGGCTCTCTATCGGGCTACAAGGTAAACGTCGCGAAGACAGAAGCACTCCCGGTCCACATTCCACTCTCTAGGAGGCCCCTGCACCAAAACATGAAGTGGCGTGGGAAAAAGATCTGGGGGCCCCCCCGGAGGAGGTCACATGGTCAAATATACGAGAGAGACTTGCCAAAGTCTCGTTATCTACCCTTGTTCAGGAGAACATGTTTAAAATATATAACAGGTGGTATTTAGTCCCCACCAGATTACATGGTATGTATGGCTCGGTATCTCCGCTATGCTGGAGAGGATGCGGGGCGGTGGGCTCCTTCCTACACATTTGGTGGGACTGCCCCATAATCTCGGGCTTTTGGTCCATGGTGGCCACGCTAATCTCTCAGGTTCTCAATATTTCAATCTCTAAGTGCCCCTGGGCCTTCCTCCTGGGCGCTCCTATCGTAGACCCAGATAAAGATTCTGATAGACTGGCTACCCAAATCTTAAACGCGGCTCGTTGTCTCATAGCCAACTATTGGGAGGATTCCTCCTCGCCCTCCTCCTCCCAACTTCTGAACAAGGTTTGGCACCTCTCCTCTATGGAAAAAATGTCCGCTTACCTCCAGAATGAATCTCATATCTTTACATGTCTTTGGGCCCCATGGTTCTTGTTATACCACCCAAACCACTCACACTCTCCTGTTTGCGGGTTGACACACTTATTTCTTTAACCTATATGGACTTGTGACTTATGACTGGCTAATATGGCCTGCCCTCACCCTACACCATGGTGATATACACTTGTATGACTGATCCCCCCCCCCCCCCCCCCCCCCCCCCCTCCCCCCCCCCCTAGCCCCCCTCTACTACTGTGTTATTACGGTTACTAGTTTGCACGGACAGTGTTACACTGTCTTTCTGTATAGTGTCGACCTTATATTAACTGATGATCTAGTGAGCGCTCTAGTGTTTATGAGCGGGGACACCGAGGAGGAAGAAGGGGTGCGTTGCGGAGAGGACCAGAAGAGGCCGAAGACCTTCTGCCAGCACCGGAGGAACATCTGCAAGAATGGTGACAAGCATCCTCCAGCGACATGGAACGAAGATCTTCAAAAGAAGCTGGCAATCCAATCATTAGTAAATGAGGGCCATAGAAACCATTTCATTTCAAAATCTAGATTGAGACCCGCCGGGTGTAAAGACTCCAAATCATAAATCCAGCGCATTTCCTTTTTAGCAAGGGTTTCTGCGCTGTTGTTCTCCCTGAGATCGAGACTCCCCACCTGAAAGACTGCATCTCATACTCATTGGATCCCTGGAGTGGAACTGTCAGTAGGAGAGAGGATCGGCTTTGCCACCAACTAGGACACAGAGACCCCCCATTGATTCACACTAGCAGCCGCAACGGAGAAGTAACACGAGGAGCAGATCTGAAAGGACTAAACTTCTGAACTGTAAGCCTCCTCTTTATCTCTGTTACCAGACTACAGTCATCAAAATTAAAGGTCTTGGACAGCAGCAATATATATTATTATCAGGGACTTTTGAAGCACGATATCCCTAGTGACTGCATTAAGAAGACTATCATTCATCGCTAACCTGCACATCCTGTTATGTGTTTATTCTAGCTCTAATACTCACCTCTCTTTTGTTGCTATACACATGAACATGTACAGTATAATCATCCACTAGTTTGAAGTAAGACTGAACAACATGCTGTCATTTATACAGCAGGTATAAAGGTAAGGGATCCATCTAGTGGTGATACATGGTACTGCAGTCTCTCTCTCTCTCTCTCAGCTTGCAATACGTTTCCTCGCATAGCGTATTTTCGCGTGCGTACCTTCTATACACTCCCCTTGGCACACCCCTTGAATGTACGTATTTTGTCCGAGATCCGCTTTCCAAACCGTGCCTTAACTTTTGCCCACGTAACCGCAGTGATCCGCACACGTACGTATGAGCAACACGTATTTACGCAGCTAAGCACGCCCATACTGTACACTTTAAATACATACCCCTGCCTACATAGCGTATTTCAGAGGTATTTTAGACTCACGTAAAATTGGCACACCCACACGTAAGGATTTGCACGACACATACGTGAATGGCCCATACGTTCACATTTACACTACGTTACGGAGCGTATTTTCTATGGTGCGCATGCGCAGTACTTACCAAAACGCGGTTTTACGTGTCCGCCACGCGACACATACGTGAATAGCTCATACATTCACAATTACGCTATGTTACAGAGCATATTTTCTATGGTGCGAATGTGCAGTACTTACAAAAACGCGATTTTACGTGTCCGCCACGCGTAAATTCGCTCACAAGCGTTGTTCTGGATCTGGCCCCCTGTCTATGAGCTATGAACAAGAGCAAGTTATTGCAGCCAGTATTAACAACCCAGACAGTGCTATGGAGTATCTCCTTATAGGAATCCCAGGAGATCGAGTGTCAGGCACTGACTGCCCCCCCCAAGCCGTCTGTACAGCTCTCACTCAACCTCCAATTGCAGCAGCAGCAACTACTACACCTTGGGCCAGATTTACTAAGCTGCGGGTATGGAAGAGTGGAGATGTTGCCCATAGCAACCAATCTTATGTAAAAAGAAAGTGAGAGCTAGAATCTGATTGGTTGCTATGGGCAACATCTCCACCTTTCCACACCTGCAGCTTAGTAACTCTGGCCCCTTCAGCGCATTGAGGCTGTTTAATCCTCATAGGAAGATTTAAGCATCGTGGGCAGTTTTATTGCAGTATCATGTAGTTTGATTCATATAGAATTGTAAGAGTTAAATAAGAGTTGAACAGAAAGTGAGCATCAATCCTCAATATAGCTGCTGACCATCCGTTCCTCACCTGTGCGTTTATATTACCTCCATGTCATGCGTACAGCCTGCACACACTCTGCTGGACTCCCTGTAGACCATGCTGCTTATTGATGCTTTTTAAATATATACAAATGTTATTCTACCTTTATCTGCTTGTCTCTCAGAACTTCCCAAATCCCTAAAATGCATCCGATGGAATGTGTGCTCTGTCTTTAACAAACTAACCTTATTTCTGGCCTTTTTGTATCTAACAACCTCAGCCGTCTTGCAGTACCAGAAACATGGCCTTATAGATTCAGGCATTGCCTCTTCTACACTTTCAATTGGTGGACTGCCTGGAGACAGACGGGGAGGGGGCACATTCATTGCTCTACCCAATGTCCCTTACTTTCAAACCTTTGAAGTGCATGCTGTCTGGTTCGTCAACCCTTTCTCTCTTCATTCCCTCTAGTGCCTCTAAATATTTCTCTCTAAGCTCATCTCTTGGCCTCTCCCAGTAGAAGGAATCTGCTACTCATAAGGATGACAAAGCATTGATTTTATACTCGCTAAACTATGTTCACTCTCTGATTTTAATAACGCTCCTCTTACTCTCTTGGCCCATTACCTCATCACTTGCAAACTCTTCGCAACTGATTTTACCTCTATGCTGTCTTATTCTTCTTGCACCCATAGAAAATACATTTTAACCAACTTTCACTTTCCGTGGACCTTTCTGCTGTGGCACTGTTGGCCACTCTCTTCACATACAGATGCTACAACCCATAGATATACTGCAATTTCCTGGTTTATATCCTACTTATCTAATCGCTTTTTGATACCGCTTTCACATCACCAAAGGAAATAACCTGGGTTTTTCTAACCCAGGTTATTGCAGAATAAATTGCCGGTTTTAAAAGAAAAGCCACGTTATATGACCATTATCTTTCCATACTAAAATTACCTGCTGTGTGACTGGATCATATAGAGCACTGAGCACTCTTACCATAATGGCTGATCAATTTAGCGATCTTTAGCCATTTCCTTATGTATTAAATCTCAATGTCTTATAAATTTTGAGCAGGACCTGTTACCC
>WWET01002991.1:52129-64682 GCA_011038615.1 Limnodynastes dumerilii
TTGACTCCCCCTGCAATCACCATGGTTTAGCCCAGAAGTAACTAATTTCAAGCACTTATTTAAGTCTGGATCCAGCCCGGTGTGTCTTTACTATTAACCAATGTGCGCAGAGCTTAGCTCATTTCCTCTTGTTCTCTAAATGGATTGCTTTGTGAAGGTGGAGATCCTGTATTAAAGTTCCATTTATTTATTTTCTGCTGGGCATGTACAGAAAAAAGAATATTATAGTTGGTATTGTCTCTGCGACCAGAAAAATAAGCATAGGTATAGACCAGTCATTAAGATCCACAACGATCCTGATGGATATTTAGGGCCAAATTTTATAAATCTGGCTGTAGAGTGTTTCAGGTAGTTTTAGTTTCTGTAAAGTGGATTACTGGTGTAGCCTAAAGTTGTTTAGTTCACTGAGCACCAGACAACCTTCCCTGCAACCTCTCAGTGCTGCACTAAAAATGCAATTTCTATCAGGTACTCAAACTGGGTCGGATCCAGTAAGTGTCTTAAGTAAGTGTCGATCACCTCTAAACTGTAATACTGTGTGTAACAGATGAAATATGACTCTCCCTGCAATCAGCATGGTTTATCCCAGGTGTAACTCATTTCAAGCACTTACTTAAGTCTGGATCCAGCTCACTGCTGTGGCCCAGTACTACTTATATTGGGTAGTATACTTTGTAACTTGGACACGTAATTGCTTTTTGGAACTTTAAAATCATGCTGCAAGTTTTTGAAAAAATAATAAAATAATGGGTTCATACACTCAACAACTTTAGGTCAACATGGTACGAATGTCTACAAGAATGTACTCAACAAAATTATACTGACACCACGATGGTGTACTAAGAAATACTGACACCACGACGGTGTACTAAGATATACTGACACCACGACAGTGTACTAAGATATACTGACACCACGACGGTGTACTAAGTTATACTGACACCACGATGGTGTACTAAGGGATACTGACACCACGATGGTGTACTAAGGTATACTGACACCACGACGGTGTACTAAGTTATACTGACACCACGATGGTGTACTAAGGGATACGGACCTTAGAGTTGTCAATAGAAAAAAGTCTGACACAAACACTACCCTCATCTAACCCCTCACTGTAGCCTAACCTTAATCATCCAATTACCATATCCTAACCCTAACCATCCCCTTATAACAACCTAACCCTAACAGTCTTCTCTCTGCGGCCTAATCCTAACCATTCCCTTACAACAACCTAACCCTAACAGTCTCCTCTCTGCGGCCTAACCCTAACCATTCCCTTACCGTAGCCTAAACTTAACTGTCCCCAAGTTTCATTGATTGTGGAAGTCTTCCGCAGGGATCCTCTTCGACTGTGGAACCATCAAGTAGGTGTCGCCGTCGACTGCAGAGTCATTGATTTGGTGACACCAGTCTTTCAGACGCATTTACGCAATCTCTGTAAGAAAAAGATACGTAGATTGCGTTAAAAAATGACTACGCATGCGCAGTAGTAAAAATCGCTAAACATCGCTAAACATCCGGTACTCTGAATACGGGCCAGCATTCGGGGCGCAACATGCACAGAACTCTAGGTGATCATGTCCCTATGCACCAGGGTGTAGCGTTGTGCCTCGTCAGACCACACACAGGCCTGGCTCCAGACTTCCGTAGTGCAATTCACTTACATAAAACGTAACTACTGTGCATGCCCCTATGCCATATGCTACAATACGGATCTGCAAGAAAATGGAACTTAGAACCGTATGCTGGGAAATCCCCCATGCCGTCCTGCTGTCAATAAACGGCATAAGGTGATCAGGGACAAATGTCTAAAGTTTAAAGTACGGACGGTTTTAAGCAGTTCTGTGCGAATCATCATCTTACGGACCACTGATCCTCACGGGACACTTCCGGTAAGGTTATGGCAGCGCAACTACTGCTAAATCCGCATGAGAGAGGGGAGTTCATAGCCCTCTTTGTGCGGACTGACTGACGGAGGTCTGAATTTGGTCCGTGCTGTCTGAAAGACATTTCATTGCTGATGCATAACAAAGATTTACAGAAACTAATAGCACATTATTCACATCGCGCATCTTCCGATAAGACAAGAAAGCATGAAATGTCAGGAATCACATTTATTTCTGCAGGCTGGTGACATTTGCTATGATATTTTGTATTGCCATTGCATGGTCCAGCAATTATTAAAATAATTGCACTGGTAGAGCCTGGTCTCATACATCATTGTGTCTGACTTCAAATAAGGTTTATTTTTTTCAAAACTATTGGAAAATAAACAGAAGGTCTAAAAAGTAGATACAGAAATTTCCATTATAGTAGATTATTTACAAGGTTATTTGCAAGTTAGTAAACTGGTAAAACCACCAAATGTTGGCATATTTGAAGCAATTGCAATGACACAACACTTGTATTAATAAAGATGATTCATTCAAGGATTAAATTAAATTGGCTCTGTAATGCCTCGTGGAGTAAGGGCATGCATGTGCCCCCGTCACTGTCATTGGGAGGGCAGTTGCAAAGAAACCTTCTCTACTTCAAGGGCTGTACCTGCCCAATGGTGAGTATGGTCCCCATGGTGGCTGCTTCATAACACTGACATAAAAATATCGGGATGTAGTTGCCCAGTTTCGACACTGATAGAGCCGACAGCTGAATTGTGGCTGTATCAGTGTCAAAATGACTCATATTACAATTTTTACTATTGGGAACAGGTACTTATAATCGATTTCAGTCCACGCTAAGAAAGCCTAATTTCTGAAATAAGTTCGTTACTCCTTTAGTTTAGAATTTTATTTTTGAATTTCGGAAACGCCGTCTCCACCGCTACCGCAAGACCTGGACCACGGGAAAGGTGAGTAACCTCTCCAGAGTTAGGGTCAGTCTGCAGGAGAGGGAGGGTTAGGGTCAGGGTGCAGGGAAGGGAAGGTTAAGGTCATGCTGCAGGGGAGGGAGGGTTAGGGTTAGGCTGCAGGGAAGGGAGAGTTAGGGTCAGGATGCAGGGAAGGGAGGGTTAAGGTCAGGCTGCAGGGAAGGGAGGGTTAAGGTCAGGCTGCAGGGAAGGGGGGGGTAGGGTCATTCTGTTTTGAAGGGAGACTTAGAGCTAGGCTGCGGGGAAGGGGGGGTAAGGGAGGGTTAGGGGTAGGCCTTACCTCCCATCTGAGATCTGTTGGTGAGGAGATCCAACCGGAAGTCTTTTCAGCGTTATCCACGGACCGGACCGGATGTTACATCAGAAGAAGGGCCCATAAAATCGACGTTCTTTTGTTTTACCTGGATACTTTTGAGAAAGGGCAAAGCCCGAAACATGTTAAGTTTCTAGGTTCCTGGACAGACTCTACCTCCTGCGGTGCGTGTTTTGGGACCTGATCCATCTGTGGCTGTTTCCTGGACGTCCTCTTTTCCCAGCCAGGCTCCAAAAGCATGTTTCCCTCTTGGTAGGAGAAAACTGTTCCAATATTTATATATGTTTTTATATTTTTCATGTATATTGTTAGTTATTGTGTTATCCCGTTTTTTATTGAGTAAAATTTGATATTTTTAGCCCCTTATCTGGATGTCTGGTTTAATCATCAATATCTAGGGGGACATATCTCCTACTCTTTATTTGGGCACTTACACTTTTTTCTCTCCCACATGTACTCCCTGGATTAATACCATAACCTTGGAGGATAATGGAAGGACATTGAGAATTATTTTGGAACTTTATTGGACCTAATTGGACCTTTTAACCTTTTTCCAAAACATTTTTTATAGCATTACCCTTTCATCACTGTATGCCGCATATTCGGTTTTTTTAGATACGCTGCTTTCTTTACCTTAACTTTTATTGCAAGGGAGGGAGGCCTAGAGTCAGGCTGCAGGGAAGGGAAGGTTAAGGTCAGGCTGCGGGGAAGGGAGTGTTCGGTGCTCCGTGGATCGATTGCTATTCCTCATGGATGCAGAAGCAATCGAAATCCCAGCCAGTTCGAAACTGGCTGGGAGAAAACGGCCCTATCGAAATAGGGGCGTTCTATCTGGCGACCCACACCCCTTATAATGGGCCCTCTTTCGCCAAAGTACCTGTTCCCTATAGTGAAATGGGGCAGGCTGCGGCGGCCTTTGGGGACAGGCTCATAGAAGGGGAAGGTTAGGGATAGGCTGTGGGACATGGAGGGTTAAGGTTAGGGTGAGGCTGCGGGAAAGAGAGGGTTAGTCTAATAGAAGGGGAAGGTTAGGGTTAGGCTGCAGGGCATGAAGGGTTAAGGTTAGGGTTAGGTCTAGGCTGTGGGAGATGGAGGGTTAATGTTTGGTTAAGAGAAGGGAAAAGTTAGGGATAGGCTGTGGGACATGAGTGGTTAAGGTTAGGCTATGAGAAGGGGGAAGGTTAGGGTGGGGATTAGGCTAAGGGTGAAAGTTTGGGGAACATCTTACCTGTCGCCATTGCAGCAGTCCGATCTTCAGATCTGCAGAATCTACTTTACAGCAGTCGAAAAATGACGACAAACTGACAAACCATATAAAAAACATTATTTGTCCCTGCTCCTGCATCTCTTCCTGCTCTCTCCTTTACTCTTACATAAAATACATACAATAAAATAAAGATTGTGATGTGTCTTTTTATTTTTTTAGTTAAATTCCTTAATTGGCAGCACCCTTCTCTTCACAAACTAAAACTATAATAAATATGATATAGCACAGCAGAGAAATGATCTGTAGCTGCATGATGCACAGAAGAATGTATTGCTTTATTCTGTGATATCAAACAATCCCCAAGCTGTTTGTCACAAGATTTTTATGAACCTAAACTCTTTTTTTTTGTGCCACGAATTAAAGGTGAAAGCTCAAAAAAAGGAGAAAAATGTGATCAAGCAGATGGTTGTAACACGATGTAGCTGTTAATTATGGAAAATTGGTTCTTTAGTAACTGTGTCAAGTTCAATAAATGTAAACTTCAAACCTACAATTCTCCGGGTAAGTTTTTTGATCTGGCCAAAGGTAAATTTAGCTCTGATGAAGTTTAATGAAACCGGAGCGTAATTACTCTCCATCATGTTCCTTCTATATGTGTCTGTCCTCAGGCCAGACAGACATAGTTCTATATGCAAATGATTTTACTCTTTTTTAAATAAAAAATAAATAAAAGGGAGATCAAGCTGAGAATTGATTGATAATTCTAGAGTAATACTGGACTGGATCCAGACATCCAATAATGCAACTAGATCAGTAAAATTGCCCATTCCTGACTTTAGATTTTTCCAAGGATAAATTGCTGTGCTTTTATGTTTAAAAGCACGGCAATTGAGCTTGGAAAAATCGCCATCGATCCTTGGAACCATTATCATGCTGACGCTGATAGTACTAGAAGGCACACTATGGCCATGTTTTTTAGGTCATGCTGTGCCTTCTAGTGCTATAAGCGACAGCATGGTCACTTGAGGACCCCCTTTTATAGTGTCTATGATGTCATAAACACTATAAAAGAGGGACCACTAGTGACCGAATGGTCATTAGCATCGGAACCCCAGAAGAAGAAGGAGGAGGATGCCGCATCAACACGCAGAAGAGGAGGCAGAAGATCTTCAAGCAAGTGATCCACATCTTCAATCAAGTGGACTACATCTGCAATCAACAGGACCAGATCTTCTATCAAGATGTCCCGATCTTCAAGCAAATCATTCCAAGATAGATGACTGCAGAACGGTGAGTTAATACTGCATTTTATTATTTTTAACATTACACCACACATTACACATAGGGGTTTTTACAGAGTGGCCACCTGTAGTTTAATTAATTCTAAGGGTCACACATTATTTACTTTTAATGTATGTTTTTACTGTAAAGAATGTTTATTTATTTTGTGTACTGTTTTTTTTTTTTAGAATGGGCCGAGCATACCATAGCATTAACCCTTGCCATGCTGTCGCCTATATATTAAGCTAAAGTGTATGTCACTTTCCATGAAAGCGGCACACACAGAAATCACTTTTTTTCCCCAGCGCTTTCAGGGTGAACTAGAGGCGATTTAGTAAAATCGGCTTTAGTGAATAGGAAGTGCCTATGTATTTCTTTGTAAACATCTGGACGTCACTTTTTCAGCGATGTTTGCCGTGTCGATTTTGCTAAAAGCTAAAGTCCTGGGACTGCCTTTAGTGAATGCGGCAATGGCATAATTACTGGGAATTTAGTTGATTTTAGTAAGTGAGGCCCTTAGGGCTAGATTTAGTAAATTGTGGAAAACGAAAAGTGTAGACGTTGCCCATAGCAACCAATCAGATTCTACCTGACATTCAGTGTGTAATAGGAAAGCTATAATCAGCATCTCCACTTTTCATTTTTCACAGTTTAGTAAATCTTGCTCTTAGAATCTTTCTAGTGTTGGCCAAGTTTAGTAAAGACCACATTCCGTGGATGAGAAAGATGGATGACAGTGACATCAGGGCAGAAAGGAATTCCAGGCCCTGGTACAGCAACGTCTCGGGGCCCCCTACATAGTTGATTATTACAGTATATTAATGCCGTCAAAAGGGGTGTGCTCAAAACATTAAGTGCGTGCCAGCAGGTTAAATGCTAGGTCACCTCTCTACAGAAAAACCTGCATTGTTCACTTGTCAGAGCATGATGTATCTCCCAGCATTCAGGAGAAAGAAGTGTATATCTTAACTAATAGTTCATTAAGAACCACACACAATGTTAATGCATGGAATCAGGTGTATTCCAAATGTGATAAAAATATCACACTGTCCAAAAATAGCAGCATTATTTCCACTCCTCTACCATCCTGTATTTATAAGATCACTACCTGCTGTTTACCAATTTTTCTTCTTGCATTAGAATTCTGGAAATTAAATTTTTCCTCCTAAACCATTTATCTTTCATATTTTATTATGCCCTATAGAGAGGCGACGATAACTCAGAGAGCTCAAATGATTATTCAGTCAGCCACTCTTAATTCATGACAGTAATATTTTCAAATGCAAAATGTTCTGAAATTTGCATAACTTGTTCTGATTCATGTAATAAAATTTGCTCAAGGAAAATACCATTCTAAGGAGGACAGGCATCACATCACAGTGAGCGGAACATGGAGAGACTGAGGGAAAGAAATCCCAAAATAAAATCTGTATATTGTTAACACAGGAATACATAGATTTTTTCTGTTTACATATCTGTCAACAAAATAGAAAAAAAGATAATCCTTTACTGTCAAAGGCAAAAATATGAATGTGAACTAGAATGGACTAGAAACAGATTGATGATTTTCATAACACATAATAATATGGCATTGTTTAATGGGGCTCCTTCTGATTTTCTTTCTGCCTAGGGTCCCACAAAACCTAGAGCCACCTCTTGAGGGCATGAGGTGTGAAGAATACATAAAACTGAACCCTGTGCCTTCATTCCTGTTATATCATGGACGTGTAGTACTATGATCTGCCCTTAAGGGCAATCTTGGATATTTGTATACTTCAAGATTGTTGTCATCATCCTGACCTGGCCCTATGGGCCGCTGTTGGACTTTCGCATTATTTATTAATTATCCAACACCTGGTCAGCCTGTTTATATAGGACTACCCCTCTCTGACATAATATGAAATACACATAGACGCAATTTCTTAATTCTGTCATCATATCGCAATGAACTTCTGGAACTGAGTTAGCATCAGGGAGATTGCCAAACACTTCAGTGAGTCAAGGAGATCACCCATTCTTTATTAGGTCTCTTTGATGTTCAAGGAGAGTTGGCATTTGATCTAAATTTCCCCAAAACATAAGTGCTAAACCCATCCACTCAAAGGGTTCATCATTGAATCTCTGTACCAGGGAAAGCAGAGGACTTGTTTATTTGGTTTGAATGCCTTAAACAACATAGAAAAAGTGATATTTGTTTATGTAGCTGCAGTTATAATAAATGGCCATATTTTATTCAGACATTCAGTCAGCCAGCTCTCCAGAGCTCTGTGTTTTCTATGCCTTATTGTATTTGCAGTATTTACATTCTTTATTTTTCTTTAATGACTGCTTAAGTTTGCAGAGTATTCTTTAGATCCTAATTGTGCTTCCCGCTGACACTTTGCAATACGGGGCACTCTGAGAATGCTGCTGTAAGCAGTGGATTTTAAGCTTTCATTCTATCTCTATTTGATCTGGCTCCTGCTGTTAGGAGAATGGACAATTCCCTGTTCTTTATGTTTACCGCCACTAAGGTACTAGCTTCACGGCGTCACATTGAGCAGGTGGGAAAATTAGCAAACTAAAAGAGAAAATCTGGCTATTAAAAATGGATCATTTCTATCACAAAACTGCTGTTCGGAGAAACAGAAGGCCCTTTATTCTACGTATTCTTCTCCATCTGAGATGCTGTGATTTACCAATACAGAAAGAATCAGTGACTAAGGGCCAGATCCGGAGCTTCAATGCGTAGCGTATTTACACTATCGTAATTACTCTGCACTCCCCCAGGCGCGGCCCTCGCTCGTACGTACTTTTGCTGCTTTACGCTTTCCACTCCTGTCGGACGTATTGACTGCACGTACTTACACGCCTAAGCACGCCCATACTGTGCGATTTAAATGCCTCACCCCGCCTCCAAAGCGTAATTACGGGTGTCGTATGCCAGGCACACCTCTTCTGCTGCGCGTATGCGCAGTACATACAAAATAGCGTTTTTACGTCTCCGGCTACGCTGGCGGATGTATCTTTGGTTCTGGCCCTAAGAAACAAGTCAGAGCTGTCCATTCGTACCCGGCTCTGCCCAACCCATTGCTGGATTTTTGGAAAGACAGCAAGATAACTCAAATGACCAAATAGGCAGACTACACAATGGCATATGGGCCCCATGCCTTTTAGGGACCCTGCGACAATGGATCAAAATAATATTAATTTGATCTTGAAAGAAAATTTCAGTCAATCTTTCTTAAATTCCAAAAGATAAAAAATCAATGAAGTCAAAGAAATGAAAACTGGTTAATTTCAAGTATTTCATATCACAGTTAGAAGATTTCAAAGCTGATGAAACAGTGGCAGAATCACGATCGTTCAAACTCATTGTTGAAAATACAGTTGTGCTCAGTTACACCTTTCCCAAAATCAGGAAAAATTCTGCGAGCCCATCTGCTAGTTAAAATTCAATAGGGCTTCAGAAATCATTAAATCTTTGTTTACTTACCAATTAGCACCTACTCTGTCACCCATACATGAGTATATGAATTCTATCTTGTGAATCGAAGGGGTGATGTAAGTTCCATTGTCTGATCTCTGCAGGAAGCCAGCAGATGCTAAATGGTAAATAAACAACATTTTAATGATTTACTAATGGGCTGCAATCTATTGTCCCCTCCATCATGGCTGAGAAAGTTTTGACTCCAAATGTTATGAAAGTGCTAAGAATTTATTTTTTATTTTTAAATAAATGGTAAGTTTTCCCATTGAAAATGATCCGCAGCTAATACTTACACCATTCCCTGAGAGGGTGTAAGGTTTTCACGGAAGCGCATTTCCCTTACACTGCTACTGCACCAATTTTAATGAGAAAAACACCCCCTTTTCTCATTTAAATATTGCAGAACTCCCTGTTCTACCTGCGCAGAGCAGACGGAGTTCCCCCATTGGTCTGTGCTTGCTCCTGTTCTGAGCATGCCCAGTGCTCATTCCCTTTGTCTGAACGACAGACAGAAGCCCAACTCTGAATCAGCCCCGATGCCTACATGAATAACCAGATCCGTGAATCCTGCCAGCACCTTTCTAAATGATTTTTACCCTTAGCCTCAGAAAGGGGATGAGTTGAAGCAATAGAGATTTTGTAATTGTCCTAGATTGCGATGATAAATTAGAGCCACAGTGATTGGAATGTTTGTCTTCACAGTTTTATTGTTTGGGAAATTTGCTGCAGAAAGCAATTATATCAATGAGACATCTATATTGTAAGCGTTTCTGACATTCAATTTCCAGACCGTTCCGTGCCTTGTGATTTGCGGCATTCAGCGCGCGATGTGGCTTTCCTGCAGGTAAAGATGAATCATCTCCGGCTGATGAAAAATGAAACAGATACATCATATCATTCATGCTCGTATTATCATTTGATTTATGGGTTTACTTACTTACTGTCTGTCTCACGTTCAGTCTTCCGTGCAGATATCATCCTAAACATTCCTGATAATACAGTTACATTTACTATGAGGAAAGGGCTAGTTTTAGAGGAGTATATTTAATATATATATATAATTTATGTGCTCAGACTCGAGCCTGCTTGCGCTCTAAGGGGCGTGTCACGGGAGTGAAGGGGTGGAGTCACATAGCCAATGAATAGTAAGGGGCGTGCACCCGATCTAGAGCCTGCATAGTCCAGCTAGAGCCAAACACAGATACAAATCTGTGCACCAGCAACCAGTCAGGTCTTAATCCAGGGATCTGATACTCTACAATCTATTTAATAGACTTGTGATAGAATTCCATACTTTAAACGCAGTACAATCGGTATGAAATCACTGTTTTATTTCATTTATTTATTAATAGGTTTTTATATAGTGCTATCAGATTACGCAGCACTTTACAGAGAATATTTAACATTCTCAGCAGTCCCAGCCCCATCAGAGCTACATTCTAAGTTCCCTAACACACACACACACACATACACACACACACACACACACACACGGGCTAATTTATTCAGCAGCCAGTTAATCTACCAACATGTTTTTGGAGTGTGGGAGGAAACTGGAGCACCCGGAGGAAGCCCACACAGACACAGGGAGAACATACACACTCCACACCTAGTCCAGGAATAGAACTCATGACCTCAGTGCTGTGAGACACAATGCTACTCACTGAGCCACCGTACTGCCCCCGCTGTTGAAGCCTTCTGTACGCATAAACTCATGGTGTGATTTGCATAAATTGCATCATTAAGCCCCACCCCAACACTGTAATCTATTTCTTCTAAGCGAGATCTCCAGAAGGGAAGGAATGGGAAGTGGGTAACTGTGGGATTATGTGAGTGGGTAACTATGGGATTATGTGAGTGGGTAACTATGTGATTATGTAAGTGGGTAACTATGTGATTATGTGAGTGGGTAACTATGGGATTATGTAAATGGGTAACTATGGGATTATGTGAGTGGGTAACTATGGGATTATGTGAGTGGGTAACTATGGGATTATGTGAGTGGGTAACTATGGGATTATGTGAGTGGGTAACTATGGGATTATGTGAGTGGGTAACTATGGGATTAGGTGAGAGGGTAACTATGGGATTATGTGAGTGGGTAACTATGGGATTATGTGAGTGGGTAACTATGGGATTATGTGAGTGGGTAACTATGGGATTATGTGAGTGGGTAACTATGGGATTATGTGAGTGGGTAACTATGGGATTATGTGAGTGGGTAACTATGGGATTATGTGAGTGGGTAACTATGGGATTATGTGAGTGGGTAACTATGGGATTATGTGAGTGGGTAACTATGGGATTATGTGAGTGGGTAACTATGGGAGCGGTCCGTACGACCGCTGATCCGCTACAGTGTGGGAGCCCCCTCCCACACTGTACACTTTACATGCTTCCCCCCGCCTGCTTTAGCGGGCAGAAGGGAAGCACAGCCCATTTGCACGCAAATGGATTCGGACGGAACAAAGTTACGTCCGATTCTTTAAACACTACGATTACTATAGTAATCCTAGCGTAACATCTGCGCCCTCCAGTTCAGTCAGATGATTTACGCACCTTGCGTGCGTAAATCACCTGATGATATTAAATCTGGATCCGGTCCTATGTGATTATGTGAGTGGGTAACTATGTGATTATGTGAGTGGGTAACTATGTGATTATGTGAGTGGGTAACTATGGGATTACACTGCTGGGAATGTATTTCATAGCCATCAGCTTCAGAGGAGAACTGAGCTTCTTACAGATCTGCCTCATCTTTGCCTCACTAAACACTATCTGCATTTCACAATTGCATTATATTATGTATGCATTCATCTTATCTGGTAATTACAGGGGTATTTATCTACTGATTTGTAGGTTAATGTGAGCAGAGAAATTCTCCATTTCTTAAATTTATCATTGACATTTTTTTTTAATACCCAAAACTTTCTGCTGTAGTAGCTGACAGCCTCGTCACAGATCTGTCATATCAGTAATCAAGCAACTGCCTAAGAGCACAGGCTGCAATCAGTGTAATTACATCGCAGAGAAGTCCGCGGGACTGGCGTTATCTCTGTCGCTCTATGCTGATCTAGTGCTTTGTTACTTATAGTGTGTGAGTTCTCCCTACTCATTATCAGGGTACAAGACAGGTGACACTGGACTGGATCCAGATTTAAGAAGGGCCTTGAAATTATGGGTTCTCTTTACTATCATTAGCGCATTGAGCGCTAATGATAGCAACCAGGCCTGCTGCGCCTCGCAGTGAACCTGACAGGACCGGGGGGAGTATTTACTAATACTTACCCCTCCGGCGAGGTCCCACGACGGTCAGCAAGCCTTTCGCTGGCATCATTTCCCGGCACATGGCAGTATCTGTGTAATAATATAATAATATAATAATAGTATTAGAGATGAGAGGTGATGAATAAC